>JAOTQJ010000011.1:22911510-22935514 GCA_025642045.1 Solanum sejunctum | reverse complement strand
TAATAGTCTTACAACAGCCCACAAAGCACAACACATAACAATTCTACGCAACATACAAATAGGCGGCATAACTTTACATTCCTTCTCTACATTTTGACGTCGACAATTCCAAACCTGTTCCAACTTTAACCAAACAGTCCCCACCATATATACGCATAAAACCAGTCCTAAAACAGTTCAAAAACAGTCCTCAGAAAAGGTGGAGGACGTGAGACCATAGTCCTCAATCAATCAGCCCACAAGTTCCTATTACGAGCACAATTACAATATCACACAAGAACTCACTTTCGCGGACTGTAAAAATGGTGCAACAGCCTTTATACATCATTATTGAACCAATACTCATTAAGAACAGTAGCCTCCCTTCATAATCATTCCAACCAAAAAGAGAAACGCTTCCAAATAAACAAGAAAAATGTACAACTTCTTTTGGAACACATGCTGTCCAACAATTTCAGCACAGGTATAATCAACTTAGCCTCTTGTTTTACATAAGAAAACCATACTAAACACATAAGTATTCTTACTTACCTTTACCCTCAAGGTGTAGGGCTTCTCCAAGAACCCTAAAAGTCTCTTGTGGCTGCTTGTAAAGTCAAGAAAGAGTTGAGAGAACTTGCAAAACAATCTGATTTTTTTTGTTCAAGTTAAAATGGCTTATGGGAGCTGTTTTAAACCCTTTTTAAAGAGGGACTTTGGCCAACCTACTAAGGCATTTTTAGCCTTACTTTACTAAGCTGGTGATGCAACTTCTTGCCCCTTTCACTTGGGCCTTATTGGGTTCAAATTGGTTGGGCCTTAGCTGCCCACTATTCCCTTTTCTCCTTAGTTTTGGCCCAGTTCACTAAGTGAGTTTTGTTGTACTTGGGTCCTCTATTATTCTTGGGCTGAAAATATTGTCTATTTACGGTGCTAAAACATGGGACAAAGTCACACCCTTAATACGGACTTTATTTATAATTGGACTTGGACAAATTCGATGTCGGGCCTCGTCTCCATTTAGCTAGCAAATTTAAGCTAAGCAAGTAGGTGACGCACCTGCTAGCTTCCTAAGTCCTACAAGCACCTCACTTCTCTCACTTCATTTAAGGTCGTGATCTCCTCAATTTCTTAAAACTTATTCACACTCGACCCTCTTCAGCGTTAGACATACATATCGCCCTCTAATTTGAGATTCAAGCCTTTTAAAAATTGGCGCTAATTTGAAAAGCCATATCATGTTTCATTTGCATAGTACTAGTATTGTAAGATGTGGGGTGTTACAACCAGGACTGTACAAGAAATTAGAACTAAAATTTAGTGATCCCACTAGTCCAAATGTGGGCTTACCAAAAGAATGAAGTTGCAGGAACTCTAGCCTGTATGCTGACCAGTGTTATCAAAGACGAAAAGCGCAAAAAAAATCGAAGGTCTGTTGGGGCTTTAAGTGCTAAGCGTGGGTTTTAATGTCAAAAGGCTCAAAGGGAGAAATAAATATGCTTAATCTAAAACTAATAATTATAAACATGAATGACAAATATATGAACAAATAAATTGAAAAAAGATTAAGATAAAAGTGAAATATCAATTGTTTAGTGTCATCTCTTCAAAATAGGCATATTGGCTAGGAAAAATATGCCTTAGAACCTTGATGACGATACTGAAGCACACATAAAGCGAGGCGAAACGCTCAATGCGTTTTAGCCTCGCTTTAGGGCTTAAAAGCTCTTTAAGCGTGTTTTTGACAACACTGATGCAGACAACCTTGCACCTGACCATTCGCTAAACCTAACACTATTTAAACAAACATGCCTAAGACTTGAAATACTTAGATATGTGTCATAGCCAAATCACTCACGGCGGGACAAGAATTATGCAAAAAATATGATAAATACATAAAGGAAATAAGTCAAATTGTCATTAGTTTATCAAATCATTTAATAGAAACATTTCCATTATCAGACAGTGAATAAAATCATGTCAATTGACAAAACAATATATGAAAGCATTAATTATATATCAAGACATCTATAGGACCATTACACGTGGCAACTACTTCTTTGTTAAATTCACATTCTTAATGTTCGTGTCTCAATGTATGCATCGGGATTCCATCCACAATGTTTGACATGCTCATCCATGCCAGATAGGCTATATTTATGCATTAAGGATCCTTGAAGACCGATCAACCACCTTGACCAAATAGGCAAAATGTATTTCACATTTTCTTTTTAAGATCATGACCATTTGTCAAATTTCATTTTATATGTATCAAGGATCTAAGACGTCCAATCTGCAATTTGCAGTCCCGACTGGATAGGCAACACTCAACAATTTCACAAGTATCATTTAGTTTTATGACTCATGACTTTTTCCCGAATTCAATCTTTTTAAGTCAAGAACTGACAAGTGTTGCATTTGAAATGATTTCAAGAGTCTTATGTCATAAGCAAGTTTATGTAATGTGTATATATTGTAATCAAGTTCCTTTACTCCTTGTCAAGGAAATATTCTAATCAAGTTCCATTACTCATAACTTGTCTTGCACGTGTATGGAGTCTCGTTTAAATCATTGCTTTTAAGACATGAAATGACTGGAAACACAGGCAGCTCAACATACCTCTAATAGCTCCAAAAAATTTCCTAGCATTACCTCTATTCAAATGTTGCCAACATTAGATATCTCAAACATGTTCAACAGTATATATTGGTACCCATTTAGAGCTCACAAGTTGGCTACAAATCCCCCAAGAACTTCAAATTGTCTAATATGCTCTCTTATTAACCTATCAAATTTATTTTCATAAAATAATACTCTTTTGAGGTCATTATTAACAACTACATTCAATATCCAATATTCATCAAGGCACTATTCATCTTCTTCTTTAATTTAGCCCTAACTTGAACATTACCCATTTCAAGACTTTGCATAGAACTTCAATAAAATGGTAATTTTACTTCACAATACATTCAAAATACTCTATCCGTAATTATATTGAAAAACGAGGTGAAGATTTTGCTCTTTTAAATCAAACCCTAACTTTAGTTTTTTGTTCTTGAAGTTCTTATTAGAATCTACGTAATCCAAGATGTTAATGTAGGCATTAACTAACTTCGATAAACACAAAGAATTAGACAGAACTTAGCTTTGATTGCTTAAGATGAGATTAGCGTTAAATTCTAGCATTTGTTCCACACCTAGCAATCTCTTCGGCTTTGCAAACTGGAAAATGTGGATCGATATGGGAGCCTAAAAGGTCTAATCTGTGAGCCCCTCTATATGAGAATATGTCGGTCTTTTTAATATCCTATTCTTGGCCCAAACTAAAATTTTGTAAGCCAATCCTATAAATTTCCAATTCTTTGGCCTTTTGTGTTTCCTTTTCCATTTTCATCTCAAGTAATATTCGTACTCCATACATGTACTTCTGACCAATTATATAAGTATTAACATGTCCATTATAATATTTTTCTCAAGCGTTGTTGCGCAAACAATAATTCAAATATTTATTAGCGTGTGTTAAGGTATTAAAACTTAGTTGAACTTTTAGGAGCTCTACAGTCAAGTAAGGTTTCTGCAGTGACATGTTGAACTAGAAGGGAGTTATTTTGAATTATGACAATCTGTGTTGGAGGTCAGTGGAGTTTACCCACATTATTTTGGTTTCAGTGGAGATCCTCAGGTGCTTTTTCTTACTGGTTGATATGTACTGATGGTAAGAGTGGTTTCTTGAGCTATGAATTGAGTGGTTTCTTTGCTATGAGAAGTCATAGGCTCTTGGATAGACTGATTCTTTCTTTTCAATAATTTTTCTGGATAAGATACCTGTTTTGGGTTGAGCCTTTGGTTTGCTTGCAGTTAGTACCGCCCTTGAGAATGTTTTGAAGATTGTGGGTGCTGGTTCATGTTTTATTTGCGAATTGTGTTCATGTAAGGATGGATGACACCTATTGAATACATTCGCTCTATGCAGGTTATGGACATGCTAGGCCCCAGCTTATGGGATGTATGGAATTCCTCTGGGCAGGTGTAAGTATCTAATACTTAGTTGCTCAGCAAGTTTTTTTTCCCTCCATTATCATTCATGTCATTAACTTTTCTTTGTATAGTGAATATTCAGATGTAAAGTTGGACTTCAAGTAATAGAACATAAGAGCTTCAATATGCTTTTCTATCATTGCAGGATGTCTGTGGAAATGGTAGCATGCATTGCAGTTGAGGCTCTGACAATTTTAAGCATAATGCATTCACAAGGGTATGAAATGCTGTCTCCTTGTTACTACTACTATTATTCTGTCCTATCTAGTTGTCCAGCTGTTGGTTTGTTAGTTTTTGTTATTGCTTTTGATCTTTACTGTGGGATGCAAGTATCTTTTCTATTGATTATTGTTCTTGACTGCAGTTATGTGCATGGAGATATAAAGCCAGAGAACTTTTTGCTTGGTCAGCCATCAACACCGCTGGAGAAGAAGTTGTTCCTTGTCGATTTGGGACTAGGTAAGAGCATTTAT
The DNA here is from genome assembly GCA_025642045.1 of Solanum sejunctum. Classification (NCBI taxonomy): domain Eukaryota; kingdom Viridiplantae; phylum Streptophyta; class Magnoliopsida; order Solanales; family Solanaceae; genus Solanum; species Solanum sejunctum. The sequence goes on along the minus strand of JAOTQJ010000011.1, from coordinate 22,931,023 downwards.
TTTACGGTAATATCATAGCTATTATAGATTCGGTATTCTGTTAATGTTTTCCAAACAACCAAATTACAGCAACAAAGTGGAGAGAGAATGTGAAAGGTCCGCATGTGGTATATGATCAGCGACCTGACATGTTTAGGTCAGTTATACTTAGTGTTATCCTTACAATAATTTTGAGCACTTCCATTTTTCTGCTTATCATTCTTTTGTGAATGAACTTCTAGAGGGACTGTTCGGTATGCAAGTGCTCATGCGCACTTGGGAAGGACTGCCAGTAGAAGAGATGATCTGGAATCACTTGCGTATACACTCATTTTTCTTCACAGAGGCCGGTTGCCATGGCAAGGATTTCAGGTATCTGTTCTAGTTCTTCTCGAGTTTTATGAAATGCAGAGCAGGCAAGTTGTTCCTGTCAACTTTCATCTCATCTTATTGACACAAGTTTTTGTTCGGACCATCTTAGGGAGATAACAAATCGTTTTTGGTCTGCAAAAAGAAGATGGCAACATCTCCAGAAATGCTTTGCTGTTTCTGTCCATCACCTCTGAGAGAATTTCTTGAAATAGTAATAAACATGAAATTTGATGAAGAACCTAATTATTCAAAATTAATCTCTTTATTTGGGAGCTTGCTTGGACCTGATCCTGCTATAAGGCCAATTAACATTGATGGTGCCCAAAAGGTGGTATTTTACATGTCTCACCAACTTTGCTTATTTACTTGGACTTCCTTATTTTGGCTATATATAGTCTCATCATGCTGTTATTGTAGATTCTTCAAATTAACCAAAAGCGGGGGAGATTAAATGTAGAGGAGGATGAAGAGCAACCTAGAAAAAAGGTTCGCATGGGAGTTCCTGCTACACAGTGGATTTCGATTTACAATGCCAGAAAGCCCATGAAACAGAGGTGGAAATTTCATTTCATATTATGTCTTCTCTTTCTAAAGCAATTGAATTGTCATCTACATGCTGAAATTACATTATTCGGTGGATTTTATCCTACCCTCCTTGCACCATGAAGACTGACTATGAATACAATTGGATTTAAGTACAGCTAGATGTTGTTTACTTTCTTCGGATTATCTCTTCCTCTAGCCAAATAGTCCACATGGTGCTCAATGCCAATCTTTTTCAGCTTGTTAGTAGCTTTTACTTTTTAACTTTGTAATTCCTTTACTGGTAACATCTTCAATTCTATATCTTTAGAAAATTTTCTTTGATTTCCTCTTTTCCGCAAATTGGAGGGCTACCTCATGGCTGGTGTGGTATAATGACGGTTATTGATTTTGCTATTGCAAATTTCATTTAAACTGATGATGCTGTGATTAGGGATACATATTCTGTTCTGAATTAAAATATGGCTTGGGGCATTGCTCTTTGGTGATGCATATTGTTTCAACAAGTCATTTGAATTTTGTTTGTTATTTGAAAGAATTCAATGAAACATAGTAATTAACTATGATGTTGCATTTTATATTGGAGTGAGGTGGATAAAATGAGGGCTCATGTCTGTGGTTTTATATGATAAGAATGTGCTGTAAAGGCTTTAATGAAAGTTTTATTAGAGTGGTGGTTAGAACTACATTGTTGTATAGAGTAGAGTGCTTATCAATAACGCTCATGTTCAAAAGATGAAGGTAGCAAATTGATGCTCAAATGGATGTGTGGCATACTAGGAGAGATGGGATTAGGAACCAAGTTATACATGACAAGGTGAGAGTGGTTTCCATGGCAGACAGGATGAGGTAAGCAAGGCAAAGATAGTTCAGACATGCGAGGAGAAGGTGCATGGAGGTATTAGAGGCTGGCTATAGTAGGTTTGAGAGGTAGAAGTAGGCCGAATAAGAATTGGGATAGGTGGTTAGAGTGTGACACACATCTTCAGCTTATTGAGTACATGATTCTAAATTGGAAGGTATGGAGGTCCAGGATTGGGGTAGAAGGGTTGGAGATAGCTGAGAGTTGTACTTTTATGTGGTTGAGGTAGGGGGCTAGTCTCCTCTGCTCATCTTTTTATTATTAAATAGTGTTAGTTGGCATATTGTTGTTATTTGGAAAAATTACTGACGTTTTAAGCATAAATTTTGCTGTTCCTGGAACTAAGCTTTGCAGTCTTCAGGTTCTCTGGTTTAAATTTAGTTATTCAGCACAAATGCAATTGGTAATTCTTTTTGATTGTTAAAGGTTGTAATATTGATAATCAAACAACCAGAAGGTGCTGCAGGTTGTGAAATTAGGAATTTTTCCGCCTTAATTTCCTTGTAGATCCTGCTCTTAGGCTCGTTATTCAGCACGTAAGCAATTTGGAATATCTTTTTTGATCGTTTAAGGTTGTAATATTGATAATCCAGCAACCATAAGGTGCTGCGGATTGTGCCATTAGGCTCCTTTCCTTTGCTTCAATTATTATACTATTTGTTGTTGCTGTTCTTTTCTCCATTATTTTTATCATGGCTTCTTTGCTACTGTATTCCCTTTTTATACCTGCTTTGGAATGCTTTACTTGAGTCGAGGGTCGTCGGAAACCACCTCTCTACCTTCATCAGACAGGAACAAGGTTTGTGTACACACCAACCTTCCCAGATCCCATAAGATTACACTAGGCATGTTGTTGGTGTTGTTATCCTGCTATGCTCTTAGGCTCTGACCATATATGTTAAGTAATTGAGGCAGGATTTTAGTAGTTCATATTGTGTTTTCATGTTACTTGAGTTTTGTATTGTGACAAAAAGATACCACCTAAACTTAAAAGGTAAGTTTTACAGAATGGTGGTTAGACCGTCTTTGTTGTATGGGGTGGAGTGCTGGCCAATCAATAACTCACATGTGCAGAAGATGCATGCCATAGAGATGAAGATGTTGAAATGAATGTGTGGACATACCAGGAGTGATAAGATTAGGAATGAGATCATTCGGGAGAAGTTAGAGGTGGCTCCTGTGGCTGACAAGTGAGGGAAGCGAGACTGTGATGGTGTGGACATATGCAGAGAAGAAGTACCGATGCTCCTGTTAGGAGGTGCGAGAAGTTGGATTTGGGGGTTACACGGAGGGATAGAGGTAGAAAGTATTGAGGGGAGGTGATTAGACAAGATATGGCGAAATTTTACTCACCGAGACATGACCTTAGATAGAAAGAAGTGGAGATCAAGTATTAGGGTAGAAGGCTAATAGGCTAGTAGGGGTAGATTGATCTCCGGCCTTGTGATGTAGTTGGTTAGTAGGATTAGTCGAGCCTTTATATCCTGTATTGTCATTATCCGTCTTATATTTGTTACTTTTATCATATTACATACTGTCATTTGCTTTTCATTATTAGTCATTTTCCTTTTGTTCTTTTCTTTTTCCTTTTTCCATATCTAGTGTATTATGCTTATGGCGCTTGACTTTTGAGACGAGGGTTTTTCGGAAATAACCTCTCTATCTCTATGAGGTAGTGGTAAGGTCTGCGTACATTTTACCCTCCCCAAACCCCACTTGTGAGATTCCATTGGGTATGTTGTTGTTGTTTAATGTCACTTGAGTTTTGGGTGGTTTGTATCTATTATAGAGATAATGATAGCTGTAGTATGAAATTTGGTAGATTTTCCGGAATCAAGGAGCTTACTGTAGCTTGTATAGTGTCAATGTATCCAAGAGTTGCATTATCAATTTCCAAGAACAACTATAGTTTTTAGTTGGGGTTTTGGGTCACACTCTTTTGTCACTACTGAATGTAATATTTTAAGAGTATTTTATCTGTACTTGACTTGTAGTTGTGACTTTCTTTCAGCTTTCAACAATTCCATGAAAGAAAGAATTTCCCCTCAGCTTTAAAAACTGTGTAGTTGCACTCTGTTATAATAAGATGCCACTTTGCATAAACTTGTCTCTCCACAATATTTGTTTTTGTTTTCACTGCCTTTCTTAAAAAAGATACAGAAATGTTTGATTAGTTTATGAATGTCTTTATATGAATTTCATCCTGGAGAAGTTTGATGATCTGGTGCTGCATTTCTTTTGTACATAAACTTGAGCAGTATATGTGTTTTCACTACTTTTAACAACAATTTCCCATAGAAGTGTGAAGTATCATGATTGGAAAACTATATGACTTATTGGGCTATCAGGCGCCATAGAACTCTAAATTATATGATAAGGAATGCACAGTATTCCTGATGAAAAAGAAATAAGGAATTAACTGGTTGCCACTACACGTATTTAAGAGGCTAGATATGGTGACTAGAGAATAATGTAACTACCTAAAAGGCATTATTACTTGGTGAATTCACATCAGCATCTGTGTTCAAAATGAGTGCATAACTTTGTCCTTTATCTTGTGACTGGTAATCAGGAGTTGTCCCAGGATGTATAGAGGATTGGGTGTTTTTATAGAGAACCATATTCTTTTGTAGGTTCTTTAATGTATACTTTTTGTATATGGCCATTTGATTTATGTAATGAAATTGTTTACCTGATCAAAAACAAAATGGGTAGACATTTTCAAGGATGACATCTTGTGGTCATGATTTCTCCGCTGCTGTTATTTTCAACAATAGCTTTTCCCCGTTATTTTTAGCATGACTTCTCTACTACTATATTTCCTTTCTACTACTTGTGTTCTATGTGCATTACTTGAGCTGAGGGCCTATTAGAAACAACCTCTTTACTTAAGGTAGTGGTAAGGTTTGCATACATTCTACCCTCCCTAGACCCTATTTTGTGGGACTACACTGGGTTTGTTGTTGTATGTGGTGGTAATTATAGATAATGTACATTCTGAGTTCGTGAACACAAGCGCCACTACATAATGCAATCTATCTTGTTTTAGGTACCATTATAATGTAACAGATACAAAGCTGGCAGAGCATGTGGAGAAAGGAATTGGTGATGGATTATATATGAGTTGTGTGGCATCTTGTTCCGGCTTGTGGGCTATTATCATGGATGCTGGAACCAATTTCACAAGCCAAGTTTATGAGCTATCACCATTATTCTTGCACAAGGTAAATGTGAGTTCCGATTTGTTCCACTATACTAATGGATCCTACCAAATACTTCCACACAACCATAACCTGTGTGTATTGTTTCCGAGTACATGTATGATGTGACATAGTTCTTAATACACTTCACTACTGCTTCAACCTGATATTTAATCTATGTTCGTTCTTGTAACGCTATTTACAGGAATGGATTATGGAACAGTGGGAGAAGAACTATTATATTAGTTCTCTTGCTGGTGCCACCAATGGAAGTTCTCTTGTTGTAATGTCAAAAGGTGTGTTCTATAATTTCATACTTGAGTGTGTACATGTACACACAATATGAGTAAACACTGTGACCTGAATGGTTTGAAGGCCTTCTTTCCCGTCTCAGTAGCAAAATGATAATCCTGTTGTTGAAGGCTATACCTTTATGCCTTTCGGCTCCAGGTAATGGACTTCCTTTAGAAAAGAATGTTAAAATCATTATTTTGTATTTGCAGGCACGCAATTCAGTCAGCAATCTTATAAAGTAAGTGAGTCATTCCCATTCAAATGGATAAGCAAGAAGTGGAAAGAAGGGTTCAATGTAACCTCCATGGCAACTGCTGGAAGTAGGTGGGCGGTTGTTATGTCTCGCAATTCAGGCGTCAGTGGCCAGGTTGTTCCTCTTTCTTTGGCTGAATGTTGTGATCATCTCCACTTGATCTTATCTTCACAAGTATCTTCATTGTAACAATATAAGCCTAGGCTGAGAGTAGACTCTCCATATCTTGATTTTTTTCGTTTCTTTTTTCCGACAGTTATTGAAAGATTGTTGAATTATAAGAGATCTATTAGGGAATTTTGCTAGAGAAAAATAGTAGTAATGTCAGGAAACTGATACTTGGTACAAGGAAGTAAAGGAGTAATTGTTACTCAGTGGTCGAGCAAGAACACAAATGAGTGATGGGGCCTACAGGGCTTTAAGCATAAAGCGAGTCATGAAGGGTTTCTTCGAAGTGAAGTGCCTAAGATATCCATATACTAAAGTTGAAGGACATGTCGGTGCTTATTACTTCAAGCTGGAATTACAATTATTACTAGTTTTTGATAAATGGTGTAAATTTCTAGCTTTGATATCCTGTATATTGTATAGGCATATGCAGCAACTCAAATTAAGTATCACTAGAAGTAATCTTGAAAAGGGGCTAGAGAAAGATAATTTTAATGGCAAAATTGATTATCAATTTTCTATTAATAAACCTGAAGAAATAATTAGTACTTTTCATTATTTAATTTCGTACTTATCGCCTTCAGTAAGTCTGCTTATTGAGTTGATGAGAGAAACAAAAGAGAAGTCCTTATTAACAAAACTACCTTTGTGTTATTTGAAAGAGCAGCCCTTACTGACAAAACTTACCTTCGTGTTATTTTGCTCTTTTAGTAGGTGCTTAACTTTTTGTGCCCTCCAATGTTTTATGATGCACTCTCTTACTAGCTTATGATAAAGTTGCTGCTGTTTTTTTCCGCATAGGTAGTGGAGCTTGATTTTCTTTATCCAAGTGAAGGCATTCATAAACGATGGGCCAATGGTTATCGTATTACAGCAATAGCTGCTACGTTAGATCAAGCTGCTCTTATCCTGAGTGTGCCTCGACGAAGGCCTTGCGATGAGACTCAAGAGACATTGAGGACAACTCAGTTTCCATGTACACATGTTAAGGTAATATCTGTAAATTCATGATCTTGTAATAATATATTCACAAAGCTAATTTTTTGATGGTTGCATTATGAACAATATTTTCAGTCTCCATGTTGGAAAAACTTCAGTTTAAAGGGTGATTACATGTGACCAATGTTAAAAAATGTTGGTTATTAGATGAGAGTCAGTAATTCACTTTCTAATGCGCCTTCTTCCCCCTTTTTTTTTTGTGCAGGAAAAGTGGGCAAAAAATCTTTATCTTTCTTGTCTGTGCTATGGACGAACTGTATCTTGAGACGATTTGAAATCTGACATTGGACATTTTTCCTTCATCACCCCTTCTTTAATAGTTATCTTCTGTTTTCCAGTCCTGTCATTGTCAATTGTAAAAAGTGGACGATAGGTTAAATGTTTCAATTGTTATGCATAGGAAATTTCTATTATGGTGGCTTGTTTCTAGTGTATATACAGTTTTAAGTGCACAAAATTACAAATCAATGAATCTTTCATATCCATTCTGCCCGGTGCTAGTCATTTCACTCCAATATATGTAATTCCTAAACGACCACAGTTTTTCTCCATTATTATTAGATGTATGGATCTTTCTTTTCCAAATTTATTTAAGCTGGATACACAATGTAGATTACAGTTCAAGAATAATATTGCACAGGAGAAACTGGAAAAGGAAATATTCCTCAAAGTGATGGAAGATCTAACAGCTAGAAAAGGATATTCAAGATGATCAATAATCCACTATGTTGTATAGTCTGAAGGTTGGAGAAATGCCTGAGAAAGAAAAGGGGAGCCAGTGCGTAAAGCATCATTAATGGGGGTGTGACGTAGGAAGTCTATCATGATGCAAGCGTCAATGATGGATTTCATGGCTCCAACCTGTAGACTATACTGTTGTTCAAAGGCTCCCATTCTTGGAGAAATGTTCGAGACAACAATACACAATTATTATGCAAATTCCACAAGCATGACCAAGAGTATTTGTTCAGGTTAAGTGGAGCAGTTGAGCTCCCAATCAAAGTAATTCATGTTCTATGCATTTAAGTTTCTCTGGTGTGTTGAAAACATATTCAAGGTTCACTGGTGGGAATCCTGCTGGGGACAGAGTGCTCTGGTTTGTGTTCACATTCATAATCAATATGAACAAATGCTCGTTCGACTTCAGGAAGCTTCTCGAGCTTTATTTGTAAACCCTCTCCGATAACATGTGCTTCTTTCAATGGCAAATCTTCTGGGAGTTCAATATCCACCTACGTTGAAAGAGACAAACAAGGTCACATCGCAAAGTCAGTCGAGTTGTTTCTTCATAGTTCAGTTCGTTCATACTACGCATATTAGGAAAATGATCAGATGCTACTGTAGACTGACCTCAACAAAGTACAAAGCACCAAAGGTGTATGCTCGAACTGTATCAACACGCTTCACTTGAGGGTGTCTCATAACAAGATATGTTAACTTCTGCAAAACTTCAGGAGGGGCTGACTGTCCCACTAGTGACACTGCATCAAGAACCTCATTCAGGTTTTATTTGATGTACTCATATAAGACGACACTGATAAGATAGCAGAGTTTTGCACTCAAGAACTACGAGGTCTCATGTTTAAATCCTAGCAAAAGTGAAAAAGGACTAGGTGAGCTCTTTCTATCTGCCTAAGTAGTGGTGGACAGAGTTACTCGATACTTGTACGTTACAAAGAGCAACTATTAAAGCACTATAAATTTCATCCAGGGACATGCTAGTATGTACCTGCATTCTCTATCACAGCTCCTGACCAATTTGTGATTGTGTAAATAGCAAGGATAAGAGCACCAACAGGATCAATCCACCAGTAGTACTTATCACCAAGTACAGCTGATATCAATCCCACTACATTTGTAACCACGTCGAAATAGTGATCCTGAAAAAAATGCCGACAATTTAGGCAAATCGATCATCAAGAGAAGACATGGAAGTCCCAAGGAAAAAAGTAACACAGACACCTTTGCATATGCACGAACAATGTCGTTTCCTGAGCTTCTGCAGTAAAGCCACAGCGCAAGTTTTACCACTGTGGCAGTTAACATGATTGAATATAACCATGCAAGTTGATTCAAAGTCATTCTTTCAGGAGGTTTATTTTCAACTAGCTGTTCCGCAGCCTGGATCAGCACCTGAAATCCTACAAAGGAATGCACAAGATTGTGAAAATTGAGGAATTTCATATACAACTCATATGACTCGTGCTAATTCCCCTGTTCTTTCTAGTCTCCTTCGGTATAAAGAGCATCCTTTCCCCTAGGATCTAGAGGTTAGTGAGTTGCAGGAGATACATACCAAGCGTAGCCATAATAGCAGCAAACACAATGATTCCAACGGGCTGCACTCTCAATTTTCCGATAGGATATTTATAGACATTAATATTTTTCATCGACAGATGAGTGAACCATAGTATGCCACCAGCCATAAGGTCAAGCAACGAATCCAATGTGGATGCAGCGATAGCTAAGGACCCACTCTTCACTGTGGCATAGATCTGCAAGTCACTACTGTGATTTTACAGAACAGCATAAAACAGAAGTCGCGCTTTTATTGCATAAAAATGTCGCAGGACAAAGAATCACGACAGCTAGATAGTTTCTCATGCTAATCAGGAGGTCGATAAAAATTAATTTGTGGTCACACCTTAAGAGCCAGAAGCAGAATATTTGCACAATTGGAGATTGTCATTGCTCTCTCATGTTGAGTTTGTTCTTCAAGATCCTCTTCATCAATTCCATCAGACGCGATTGCAATATCAACTTCCTCGAATGATTTCAACGTCTCAAACTGTCTTTCATAGTATTCCTTTTCTCCTATAATCACGAAAATTTGTCAAAAGAGGAATGAGGGTGTTAAAGGTAGGACCTTTTGACACGGAGACATTCTGCTGGTAGATATACCTTAGGCTGGGTTGGTTTGCCATATAAGAAAAGATAATCCTGACATAAGAAATACGACTTTGATTTCTCATTAACACATAACTAATACCTCCACAACTTATACGAGAATCTATCAAGACACCACCTAACAATCTCTATGACACAAACATTCTGCTGGTTCATATACTTAATCGCGACATAGAAACACACAACTCTATATTACCAATACATCATTTAAATGTCCGCCTTCTTATACAAGAATCAATCAATTACTTCATGCAAAATACACCATACAATAATTACCTTTTGTCAAGTCTGAGGATTTTGAGATATTATTAATGATGGATGAAGCTTCAGAGTCAATAACACAAGACTTGATCACCTTATCTGGAAGCCTTGACAAGAAATCATGCCTGAGTGACCTAAATGAGTCCCGCCGGCTGCTACCGGTAAGCTTCCACCCCTCCAACAGTGGCATTTTATTACCCTCTAATTCTCCCTCCATTATCACAAGACTTCTCTATTGAATATTTGTTAGATATACTTGACAATAACTTCAGAGATGATCATATTTGAAAAACAGTATTATATCTCGATATAGCTAATGATTTCGAATATAGCTGAGAAAATTATTAGCAAAGAAAATACTATGTCTTGACTCCCCAAATATAAAATAGGACGGAGCGAGGATATAATTGTTTTCTTTTTAAAATTGTCTTGGTGCTTGATTTTCGTATAGAGTTCCTCTTTTTAGTTTTCTTGATAATTTGATAATTTCTTTCTAAGATTTCAAAAATTATTCTGTTTACAAAAGTGTTGAATATATAAGCATAAGATTTTATATTGGTAAGAACGGAATATTGTTGTAAATTAAACAAGCTCTTATAATAGCATAGGTACATTCATTGACTAAATATAAATAATTTTTTTATTAGGAAATGACGTTTATATGCTAATAATATACATTTGTTTTGCCTACTGGTGAATTTAACCAATTATAGCAAGGTAGTTATTGTTTTTATTAGATTATTATTTAATGATTATAATTAAAAATTATGTATAATTACCAAAAAGACAAGTTAAAGAATTTCCTTATGACAATGACAATAATAAATAAATACTGAGGCATGGAATAAGCCAACAATTATACACATTAACATATTCTTCTCTTTGATGTAGACTTCTGCATATCATAGAAAAGTTGACTTGGACTTAATTATTATGACAATAACAATATCACATCATAAGGAAAATTTTATATAATGTACGTAAATTTTATCTCTTTTTTAAAAATAAAAATATGATAGACTTTTGATTCAAACTTGGACTTATTTATTTCATTTGAAATTATTCATTAGACTAAGTGATTGGTTCACCAGCCAGAATCATGCCTTAAAAGACAATTAATTGTTGAATAAGAAATAAAAGATTATAATATAGTTTAACAGTGTTCTAATTTCTTTTTCTAAAAATGGTCCATGACCATAGATATTCTCTGCCTCTTCTATACTTGTGTGAACATTTTCTATTCTTTTTCTTCTTTGTAAATTCTCCAATTTGATGTCTAATTTGAATGGTCTCTAAATACTAAAAATATTGTACGGATCAAAGTTAGGTTATTGGAATTTTTTCTCAGGTTATTTCAAACGGTTCTATAAAGGTTTAAAAGAAAAACTGACCGAAAGTCATATCACCAAAAAATCCATAGAATAACACACGTGAAAAACAAAAAAAATCGCCCATTTCCTATTGAGTGGCCCCTAAATGCTTAAAAATTATCGCGCGGATCAAATTGGGGTTATTATAATTCTTTCCCCCAGGTCATTACAAATGATTCAGTAAAAGTTCTGCGAAAAAATTGACTAAAAGTCATATCACCAAAAAATTCATGAGCTATCATATATGATAAATGGAGAACATTGCTAATTCCTATCGAGTGGCCCCTGACGGTATTGGCGGACGCCTGATAGGATTTTATGGGCCAAGGAAGCCAAAACAAGTGATCTCGGCAGTTTTCTGTTGGTGTTAGCCCATGGATTTTGGCTCTGCATGGGAATTTGGCGCAGTATTCTGGAAAAATCATACAAGTGGTCAGTAGGATTTTATAGGTCAGGAAAGCCGAAACAGACAATTTCGTCATTTTTCTGTGGGTCTTGGCCCACGAATTTTGGCGCTGCATGGGGCTTCGGTACAATATTCCTGAAAAATCATACGAGTAAGTCTGTAGTGAGCCTAGAAAGAGTCTTAGGTGGGTCGACGACATTGGCGAAGGCGTGGTAGGATTTTATAGGCCAATGAAGCCGAAACAGACGATTTCGATAGTTTTTCGTGGGTGTTAGCTCACAGATTCTGGCGTTATATGGGGCTCCGGCGCAACATTCCCTAAAAATCATATGCGTGGGTCTGCAACGATCCCGGTAAGCAGTCGAGGTGGCCCGACATCTTTGGCAGAGGCCTGGTAGGAGTTTATGAGCCAAGGAACAGGAAACAGACGATTTCAGCAATTTTTTGTGGGTGTTAGCCCACGAATTCTGGCGTTAAGTGTCCCAGTAGGCCCGACGACACCTAGTAGCATTTTATTGGCCAAGGAACAAAAATAGGCGATTTCGACAAGTTTTCATAGGTGTTTGCCCAAGGATTCTGGGTCTACTGATGCTCCCAGCCTATTTTTCTGGCGACGAGCCCGCTAAGTGTCCCAGTAGACTCGATGGTGCTGGACAATGCCTAGTAGCATTTTATTAGCCAAGGAACAAATAACAAGCGATTTTCTCAGTTTTTCATAAGTGTTTGGTCACAAATTCTGGATCTGCCAATGCTCCCAGTCCATTTTCCCCAAAAAATAACACCAACTCATCCATAACGAGTCCGTCAAGAGTTTAGTAGGCCAAGTGGTGCCGGACACCTCCTGGGGGTGTTAGGGCTTCGGGCCCATTTTTCTTAGAAAAGTCACATACCTATCCATAACAAGCCCGCTAAGAGTTGCTAGGCCTGGCGGCGTCGGACAGTGCACAGTAGCATTTTATGGGCTCCAAAACATGTATTAGGCTATTTTTCAGTTTTCTGTGGGTGTTATGCACGTATTCCGGGGGTGCCGGGACTCCTGGCCCATTTTTCTCATAAAACTTGACAGAATTGTCCGTAACGAGTCTACTAAGAGTTCCAATAGGCCCGGGGTGCATTTAATGGAAAAAAGCGATTTTCTTAGTTTTCGTGGGTGTTAGCCTATAGATTTTGGTCTGAAGCCAAGTCGAGACTAATAAAAAACTTCCATGTGTCATTACGGGAGATTCTGTAGAAGTTCAACAGAAAATTTAATTTGAAGTCATACCACCAAAAAATCTATGAGCTAATTCACACAAAAAAACAGAGAAAATCACCTAATAATTATCCAACTATTTCTCTCTAAAATTTGTGGGAACATTTGTAATGATCTAATTAACGATACCTATAGTCTTAACAAAATTCATGCCATTTTTTCCACTTCTCACTTGTTTGACCATAAATTTTATGGAATCATTCATGATGACCTAACGAACGATAGACAACCTATACAGAATTCGCATCACTTTTTAGAGTTTAACGACCATGAAAACAAGAACATAAATTATTTCAATTTTTTGTATCTTAACTTCAATCTGCATGGATTTCCAAAAGCCTAAATGCCTAAAAATATTAGATACACAACCAGCATATACATAATGCATGGTCAACTGTTGAGGTGACTGCATAAAACATAAATTGATTGATCCAAAAACGTGAACTTAGATAGAGCCATCTACAGCCTATATATTTTTTACAAGAAATGCAAAAGATAAGCCACAGTCAATCAGGAACAACTAGACTAGCGGCCCTCTAGGACAAAATTTACCGTATATGATGACATGGTCGCGGATTGATGCAAACTCTGAGGAAGAAGAACATATTTCTACTTTACAATGGTTCTCTCCAAATGCGCCCGGCCACTTTCAGCTTTAGCTCCTTCCGGTCACCACCAGAGAAGAAGAGTGCCATGCCTCTTTGAATGAGCAGCCCGTCTAAACTGTCTCGGACAGTTTTATGACTATCACGGATGCTCCTTGGAACTCCTTGCCATATTAACTTTCTGCCAAAGCCACCTACTTCAAGACTGTAACTAAATTTTTTTGAATCATCATCATCACCCATGAAACGAAGGAATGCCATGTATACTGGTGCCACTCCGACATTGAAAGCCTCAAAGTGCAAGCAGAATTGGTAACCGAAACAGTTGAAAACCTATGCCATACAATAGCAGAAGAAATATTACCTGAATGATCCATGCTGTCAGACTAATTTTCTCCCCAGTTAAAAACAAGTTTTAAGGAATTTCCTACCTTAAAGAGAAGTGCTAATTCGGAATATTTAAGAAATACTGGAAGGACAGACTTCATTTTATTTCTATGCTTTCCTTTTCAACCACAAAAGCAGACACTGACAGTAAGTTGTAACAAGCGAAGCAATTTAAGCTGCCTAGAGTAACTAGTAACTGGTTACTTTGGACTTCCGTTGTTTTTGTTTTTTTTCTTAAATGCAAAATAACATCAAAAGAGTTGGTGAAAAAAACAAAGCCAACATTTTAAGGAAAAAATAGTTGAGCCACAATTCTGTGTCCTTCCATGGAAAACGGCTTCAGTAATCAACCTACTACTGAATTCAACTCTAGGAAGATTTTAGTTGGTTGTTTCTTTCAGTCTACATCTCCCCGGATGATTCACAGGATACCTAAGATTGTTTTTCAATGTTGACTTCAAAGGGTCTGTGAATCTTACTGATATTTCAGTTGAAGATTCCTCTATCTAGAAAGTCTATTTATCTTTAGGTTGTTGAAATTACTTCCTTTCTTTTCAAGGCAGGTGATCTACCTAGGTTGCGTCAGTTTTTGGCATTTTGACTACTATTTGAGGTTGAATGTATCATTGCCTTGTATGATAAACTCTCACTTCTGGTTAATTCTTGATGATACCACAATTAAAATAAATAGCATGGTGAAGACTGAGCTGTTCAGATGACAAGGCCAATCTCTTGGTTAGCCAATCTTCAGCATGTGAAAAAATTTGTTACTAGCATGAAACTGGTAAGAAATCCTTTCGGTCAGGAGCTTCCAATGAAGGAGATAAGGATGCAAGTGAAAGCTTGAGGCAGTGTTCAATACTTAACACATTCTGAAGAATACAATCCATGGACATTATCATCAGACTGCAAAGATGCACCAACTATGGTTCTTATTGTCTACTTGAGACATGACAGAATCACATTTCTACATGCAAAAGAGCTTAACAACTAACTCTTTCAACCCTCATGTAAGGCATTTTATCTAGTACACTTCATTTCAAGATCTGTTTTACAAGAAGTCCTATTACCGAGTTTGAAGTCTGCTTTGAGCCTTGAATTGGTAAATGGTATGTGATTGCTAAAGTTATGCAGTTCTATCATAACGAAGGCTTGCAAAAACTAGCAGACAATTAGTATAGAGTACCATCAAGTTGTGCAATGAACTACGAGTTAACTTACCATCCTCTGGCCTCTCTAAGCTACGGAAAAAAGGTATGGAGGGGAGAGAGAGAGAGAGAGAGAGGACTCACAGTCAACATCCATATGGCATTCTCAACGTCTTGCGGATTGGATTTGACATAGCGATGATTGAAGGTACAGCCATCGTGCATATCAACCTTGTGATCATCTTTGAGGTGAGCAACAAGGGACTGAATATCACCAGTAACGGTACATTCAGATCCTGCATAAGGGCAGTTGTATGGACGAAATCTGCAGTTCTGCTCATGCCGAAGCCTACAATGATAAGTGAATATATCTTGACAGCCAAAAATTTGGTATCGGCATGGTAGCTCCAGTGACACTGCAATTTTCTCCAATGCTAGACATCTTATGTTTCCAAGCTCATGGCGGCAAATTGGGCACACATGGACTTTTGACTTGCACTTCAAGCATAAAGTATGACCATTTGGACACTTCACACACGGAAGATGAAAATATTTGAGTTGAGAATGAGTTTAATAGAAGGTCAAAAAGAATATAACTCAACTAAAGTTAAAGAATACAAGATTACTGGATAGAGCTCTTTTTTACTATTAATAACATATGCTCTGTATTTTGAAAACGTTGACACCCTACATTCTAGTTTTGGTTATCTAAAGTTACTACCCAATTTACTACAAGTGAAAGTTCTTTTTTTTGGGGGGGGGGGGGGACCTGGTAAATGAAGGAGAACCTTGGAGTAATGATAAGGTCATCTCCATGCGACCAATAGGTCATGGGTTCGAACATGCAATCAGCCCTTGATGCTTGTGCTACAGTAGACTACCTACATCACAATCCTTTTGGACAAGGCCTTGCCTGAATCCTGTCTGAACGTTCCAACATGGTATGCTTTATGCACTGGGAGGCCCTTTTTTCTTTTATAAGGTAAATAATCCACTTAATGATGGGAAAATCTCTAGTATACAAGGATATAACAATAACAATATACCCAGTTTAAACGTGATGTAAAACTAGATTACCTCACACTTCTGTATTTCTCATGGCCAACTTTGTAAGTATGTTAGCTCACGACACACTTCTTTTTAAATTTTTCTAATAAATGTGATGTAGGAACTATTTTAGCTCACATTTCTGTATTTCTCAAGGTCAACTATACAACTTCTCAATCCTGAATAAACAAAAAGATTATTGCTTTTAGCATCTTTTATACAATATAAAATGACGCACTATGTCAACTCTTATCACATAATTTCTTTGAGACATTTCTAATATGTCTAAAGTGTGCAGATATGTAGAGTTTTTAGTCCATAGCTTAATACGTTTATGCTAATGCAAGCTAGGATCCCCCTTACCTTTTACTGATAGAAAATAGATCATGCATTGAAAAAGCAGAAAACATTCACCTATCTCTCATAAATCCTATTCAAAGAAAGCTCAAACTCTAAGGAAGAGCATTGCAGAACTTGAATTTTATGTCTCAATGACTTGAAAACTATTCAAAAATAGCCAAATCTCATCGAGGAAAATATAGCACATCACATGTTCAGTTTGTCAAACACCAGGATGCAAAGACATTTCTTGAAGACTTGCATCAGCACTTAAATGCTATGCTCTCACCTCGATTAACTGCACGGATACCTGTCACCTCCCACTAGAATTAGGTACCAAGTAATTTTGTCCACTAAGACTACAACAGATGGGAAGAAATCACCTAATGTTTTTATATCTATTGGGAATTGAACCTGAGACTTCATGGTGCTCAATCCACTTCATTGAACACCAAGCCACACCCTTGGGTATTTATTTATATGTACTTTTTTGGACATTAATGAGAGAAAATGAATGTTACCTACTCTACAATAAGGAATAAGCTACTGTCCTAGATTGTATTCGTTAGGATCATTAGCATCATTGTATGAACAAGAAAGCCATCTCTTTCAGCTTAAACCTCTGCAATCTCAGGACCAAAGTAGATCAAAAATAAAATTTGTTCAGGCTTACAAATTTCTATTTGGTCACGAGTTTCTATAATCCATCAGATTTGAATCTAGATCTAGTCCAATTTCAACCTCAAACAACAACATACCTAGCATAATCCACAAGTGGGGTCCAGAAAGGAGGGATGCAACACAAGGGGTCACCAATCCTAGTACTATTTTCGCCCAAGCACGATTAACTTTGGAGTTTTGATGAGATCTGGTGCGTTAGTGCTGGCCTGATCGCATCTCCAATTTCAACCTTAACTTTATTAATTAATGCCCCTCATATTGAACAATTTGGGAGTAAATAAATTTCAAGAAATCTTCAATTAATAACTTTAATTGAAAATGCATCCATTCCAAAATATTATACCTGATGAATTGGAGGGTACATTAGATTCATACAAACAGGGCATTCAAGTAGCTCATGAACAGCAGTATTAGATCTTGTTCCCTGATTCCCACCAATAATATTAACAGCTGTGGATTTTCTAAATGAGGAGCTTTTTGATTCAGCATTTTCAGGTGAAATACCATAATCGGCATATGCATTATAGGAATCACCAATATCCTGGTAACTGCTGCCTCCGGGAGCCATGAATAAAAGCTGTCTGTGTTCAAAGCCGCGAACAAATGTATGCCCTGTCAAATTTTAACTGGCTTCTCCAAGGTCGTAGTCCTGCCAGAGCAAGTAGGAACATGACTTGGTAAGTATATAACCGATTAGACATACAGCATCTCTTTCCTTTTCAACATCAAACTGAAACAAGGTGATACAAGATTTTGTCCGAAAAAAGTTCCTACGCAAGAAGCAAATTCTGTTGGGCAACAATTTTTTGATGGGATAGAAAAGACAAGAAAAACATAGAATTTAAAGAAAATTTGGAAATGAAGACTTAGTAGTGAGCTTGCAATAATTTACACAAGCATGGAAAACATAATCGACCTTTTTCTCTTGTGAAATCAACCTTGGTAAACAGGCTCCAAGATCCAAACTTTAGTAGTTGTCTGAAGGAGAAAAGATCTAACCTTGACCCAAAATTTCTTTTCTTCACCATTTTGCAAAAATTCTCATATTTTCAAACAATTCCATTACAACAAAAACTTCCCATAAAAGGAAATGTGAAGTTGATAGTTCCTCAAAAAGACCAAAATTACAAAAATAAAACATATGATACATGACATTGTCCTTTAGCATTCTGCACAGGATAAACAACTTCCAGAAACTTAAAAAGAAAACCTGAAGGCAATTTAAACCAGCAAATCATCAACACTATTAACAACCCACAAAATTTGACCTTCTAAAGAGGAAGAAATCAATACAACAGAGCAAATCTAACCCGAAAAAAGCAAGACCCAGATGAGATTTTGCATCAAAAAGCTTACACCAATCAACCCATTCTCAAAAGCACCATAAAAAATTGAGCTTTTAATGAGGGAAAAAAACCCAATGCAAAAAGGTTAAGATGAGAGCAACAATGACCAAGAAAAGGAAGACCCAGGTGAGATTTTATTAGCAAAGAAACTCAGATAATAATTGGGTCATCATTGGATTGAATTGGATTCATCAACAATCAAGACAAAGCACATGAAAACAAAATTACGATAGAGGAATAATTTTATTCAATAATATACTAAGCCGAATAACCTAATTTGCCCTTCTCGATTGTCCCATACATCCTTATACTTAAATTTTTAATAAACTCGATTAAAACGAGACTTTTATTTAATAAAATTTCTATAATTAGTTTTAATTATTAATAAAAATTACTAAATAAATATTTTAAAAAATAAACTTTTTATTTAAAGAATAAAATTGAATTATTTTTCTCTCACCTTTACTACTCTTCCACCTCTTCCAACCTACAATCACCATCTCCACCAACTTACAATTACCATCTTCATACTTACTCTCAAATTGAACACCAAATTCATGTCAAATTCTTACCTATTTATTTTGAATTTTACACTATAAGTTCAATATTACAAATCCAACAAATCTCCATTGCATTTTTGAATTTAAATTTCATAAATTCACAAAATTTATTTACTATTCTCAAAGCTTTTATCAAACTTATTAATGGAGATTTTCAATATCCACTATTATTCTTCATATTAACTCATATAAAACTTCAAAAATACTCATGAAATTTGGGATGGGAATGTGCAGGAAAACAACATTGTGATTGGATAGTGCTATTATCAAAAGAGCATACACTCACATTTCTTCACAAAAAATGCTCACTTTTGATTTTTGGATGATTATTTTGTATTTCTAATGTTCTCTTCTTTTATTTGCTTCTATGTCCTCAGCATACTAAATACTATTAAAAGTTTTCCTTTGTCGAAGAATGTTTTGATGTTAAAAAAATTTATAAAATCTATCATTTCATAAATTATAGCATAATTTCATTTGCAATTTAGGGAGAAAGAAAGTGGAAAGAAAAAATAGAAATGAAAAGGAAGAAAG
>JAOTQJ010000011.1:22881233-22911410 GCA_025642045.1 Solanum sejunctum | reverse complement strand
AGGGAGAAAGAAAGTGGAAAGAAAAAATAGAAATGAAAAGGAAGAAAGAGAAAGAAATTGGGGGTGAAAGGGGGGGTTGGGGGCGGGTGCGGGTGGAGATGGAAAGAGAAGGTAGTTGGGAAGAAGAACGAAGAAATAAATTATATTTTATTTTTAATTATTGTCTGATACTTTTTTTTATCCTTTTGGGTCAAATTAAGTTGCCACATAAATTTAGTCAATGGTCAGAGTGATTTAAATGATTAATTTTAGTGGATATAAGAGTTCTTGGCAAAATCTGAGTACAAGAATCTATGTGACCAATGGGACCAAGTATAAGGTCAAATTAGGCCTTTCTACCATATACTAATTTTGAAAAGTTATTTTAAAGTACATTAATAGTAATACTACTCCTATTATTTAAAAAAAATATATTTTTCGAATAATGTTAGTAATGTTCCTTCTATATTTTTTATCGATCATGATCCTTGCTTATTAGAGTTTTTTATTTCTAATATTGAATATTTAAAAGAATTTCTGTTAATTTTATCACAATTTACTAGTCGTCTCCTTGATTTACGTGTTACATGATTCTAATTAAACAGTACCAACAATTATAATAATATATATAAATCAAACATTAACCGGATCTAATGGAACAAGAGTCAAAAGGGTCATAATCAATCATATCCATAATGGATTCATTATAACATATGTAGCTTTTTTGGTTGGTTCCAATTTTCAAATGCATGTCAGGGGTGTGCGCCGAAAAGACCCACTAACCATCACCAACAAGTATCCTCCATCGTTGATCAGACATAGGATGTTTTTACACTGACTTCTTCATACGTGTAGATCCTGAATATCAAGCAGGTGGAAACTTTGGAAATCAAGGTTTTCTTCTCAATTGATACCATTTACCTGCTAAACCACACTCACCTCTGGCTTGGAAGTACAAAGGTTTCCCTGAGCCGATTACAAAACCATTTGTATTGCAGAGAAGCATGATCAGTGAGAACATCAAAAATTGTTTATGATACAAGGTCAACTATAGATGCATTTGCTATGTAAAGAATGTTTCCTATCTTTGATTTAATGCTTACATTGCGGAAAAATTCAATCAGAAATTGCAGCTTTATTAATATGAAACTTGTACATTTGGTACAACATAGCCATGCAATGTTCTGGAACTGGACACAGTGACATATCCCTCTATCCTTACAGAGGTTGAATCTTTAGGCATCTCCTCCTATCCTGACTGCTAATACCTGTATAACAGTAGTTCAGTCTGAAACCCGCATAAAGCTCGATTAATAGTTTAAGGAAACACAATAATCTGGCCAAAAAACAAAGGCTATCTCAACTCAAGTGTTTAGTATATTCTGTAAACAAGCAGTTATCTGCTCCTAAGCCTTTAATCTAGTAAGCACAGGTGCTGTGACGCTCCGCACAAACGGTTAAGAAGCTTAGCATGATACTTGAAGGTTCTAGCAAGAAACATAAAATGCAATGGGTCAATGGAGAATATAGTTGCCAATCCTGTCTCTGGAGGGTCACTTGCTGGGATAGTTAATTTAGTGAATCAAGCTTTGCTGGAAGAATAGTCGAGAGAATGTAAATGAAAGCTAGCATGGCAAGAAGGATATTGGTTGTTAGAGGGTAACAGTTGCACATCTGATTCCATCTTGAAAAGACAAGGTCGGTCAATTTACCTAAATATACTTTTTAGTTTGATACGAATGTTGCATAATGCTATTTCTGTAGAGATGTTGGTTCAGCAAAGCCACTGAAGGGAAATGTTAAGATTACTAATAATTAGAATGTCACTACACTATGGCAAAGATGACTACACAGAATGGATAGTTGGTTTTTGTTTATGAGAAGATTCATCGTGGATTCACCAGGAAAAAGGTTTGAAGGTTAAGAAACTAGCTGTGCTGTGTTTGACTGTCTTCTGACTCCACACTTCCAAGAGACAGCTTGAAATAGTACAAAAGAGGGAAGCATGCATTAGTTGATTGCTTGATGTCTGAAGTTCTGAGAAAATGATTTAAAAGTGTTCTTAGCAGTTGATGCCTTTTCTCAAAGTACATCTTCCTGCATTAAGTCATTTGCATAGGCGGAGCTGCAAAGTACACAAAAGTGAGAAATTTGATATGACATGTATCTGGAGTTTGATCCCCATTAGCATGTCTTAGAGTTTGGATCAAACTTGGATACAAGATATAAAAAAACTGATAAAAAGGTACCAAGGAGATATGAATGCCACTTCACATCCGGTCCACCTTTTTCCCTAATGGTCCTTTTCAGATAAGAAGTTGCGAAGCAAAGTGACATCTTTAGAACTCAAATTTATATGATTACTTATTCTTTAAACAGAGAACTACCCCAGTAAAATAAAATATTTTCTAGCTTCTAGTGTATTCCCGTAAATGCTCTACAGATGACTTTCGGTGACTTAATTACTATAATTTCTTTCACTAACATCACATGAACATCTCTCTCTTATTGAGACCTATTTAAAATAACAAAATATTTTTTCAGGAATTTCCACTGCAATAATTAAACAGGAAATGAAGCAGAACTCAAGCAAAGAGATTGTACATATATTAATTTCAATTTCTTTAATTTTGCTTACCTGATTACTCAAGAAAGTTACAGAATTCCCAATCTTCTTTTGACAGGTCAAGGTACTGAACACAGCCATCTTCAAACATGATCTGTCAGGGGATGGGGAGGATGACTAGAAATCATCAGCCAAATCCAACCAGTCAATTATACACAACCACCAAAAAAATAAATAAATCACAGCTTCCTTACCAAATGTTTTTTGGTGATGGCATCAAACCGTTTTATAATTCCAAAGGACCTGAGGAACATAGAGTATATGGGAGTCCTTAGCAATGGAATCAGAAAAGTAAAACTAGAACAAGCAAAAGAAAGAAACCCAAAGAATAATGGCGACTGAGGAAAGGGTTTCCTGTGAGAAAGTTCCTTGGAATCCTAGCTACTCTCTCTGTTTCAATTTGTTTGTCTTACTTTCCTTTTTAGTCCGTTTTAAAAAGAATCTCTCTTTCCTTTTTTGCAACTTTTTGTTCTAACTTTCCACATGTCATGTTTAAAACCATAGGATTAAGGGGCATTTTGGTACGTTCTACATACCTTTAGTTTAAGACCACAAGATTCAAAAGTCTGTCGTTATTTTATTAAACTCCGTGTCAAGTAAAAACTAACGAAATAAATTGAAACAAAGGGAGTATTAGCTTTTGAGGTAAGTGACCTTGAATTCCATGTTCACAAGATCTAAAATGCTTTCATGCATCCCTAACACATGGAAAAAAAATGAACGGATCATTCCTCCAAATAACATCCCTACTAACCCAAAGACAGTTGCTAAGTGCACAATTTGACTGACCAAGCTGATTAGGGGATTAATATAAAGAAAAGTTGTACTGGTGACAATCAAATATTCTAGGAAACCAAGCTTTTTTTCTTTCATAACTGAGGACAACTTAGCTGTCCATACCCATTTAAGATTAGATCTAGTAATCTAGCAAATACAGTAGAAAACCAATAGATTGCAACACCTCCAAGTTCAAAAAACTCTCTTAGTACTTTGACCACAACCATGGCCATAGAATAAAAGTATTCTTCTTTCATGTCTACGCCAGAAAGAAAACTTGCTAGTATTTCCAGAGTCGCCAAAACTATAAAGAAGCAGAAGCATGAAATTGACAACAAAGAACCTTGTACAACCGTAAATCAAAGAAAGGTGCCTCCTGGAGTAATGCGGAGCAACTACTTTCCCAGCCTCACCTGCCCATTTGACTTATGGCATCATTGACTTGATTTCCTATCAAAGTAATCTCATATCCATAAAGAAGGACCTCTCTTTTAGGATCAGTCCCGTCCCTCTTGAAAAAGGAGCCAGGCACACCACTTCTGTTTTTTGTTTTTTTTGGATACAAGTTTTTCCAGGTGGATCAATAAAGACTTTTCGGCATCTATATTTCCTGTTAAAAATGAACTTTAGAACTAACTCAACCCTAGAAGCTAACTATAGAGGAAAGGATCGTCAAAAATCTTCATAGGAAACAACAATCCACTCCCTCAATCAATTGGGACATTCTAAAACTCCCACTATGTCCAGGCAAGACATTTGGAGCATGAAATAGGATAACTTAGAGGCTCACATTGGATAATTTCAACAGCAGGGATGGATCTACTTTAAGACTATATTTGCCTAACTCAAACGCAAAAGTTGATTCAATAAGTGAGATTGCCCAAAATAAGAGACAAAAACCCACTCCGATAATCAATGTGGACCACTGTAACACCCCTATAAATGAAATTTGTGGCAGTATCACATACCTCGAGTCAGAGGAGCCGATTATTCTTATAACTTGACCAATGCAATTACGAGGCCGCCTTATTTTTATGTCAGAATCATAACCTGAACATCCTGAATAGGGAGGATCCAAGTTAAATAGAAGATAAGCTAAAGTCACCAATGTGAAATCAAGTAAGATGAAAATAATAGTCTACCTATTGGAGGAACTCCAGTTTGATAAACCTGGTGGAAATATTAAATAATGTTATCATTTCCATTATTGCAAAAGCAAAATGTTCAAAATTCGAACACATAATGATGGAGACATAAACCAATATGTATCGTATTACATGGATTTAACGGGTTTATTACTTTCATTTAAAGTTTCCTAATTAGGGAACATACCATATGCATCTCCTTTGATCCTTTTGACATACTGCAAATAATGGCAGAGAAGCAGAGAGACAAATACAAAGGAAAGAACAAACTGTTCTCATTTCTTTTTATCAATTTTAGATATGAGATGACTAGTTAAATAAGAGTTAAGGACTAAAGTGCCAAAATCATATCTCTTGACTGGTGAAGCTATAGGTCGTGGTTCTTCCAGAATCCAGGTCTACCACCTTTATCATCTAAGTTTGTAAAACTGAGACACATATCTACACTCTTTAACAAAGTAATGGAAAATCTGAGTCTAGATCCTGCAGATCAACCAACTCAGAACACACTTTATGTACTATCCAGCAGCCCTTTCCCTCCTACCACAGATCACATCCATCCTCCACCCCCAAGCAACACACACACACACATTTACCCCTCATGATTCAAGCTCTTCCTCTCCTTTGAGCCAATACCACAAACAGTCCCTCCATCTGCCAAGGTAAAGGGTAAGGTATGCATACACTCTGCCTCTCCTAGACCCCACTTGCTGGACTATACTGGGTATGTTGTTGTTTATCCAAGCTATTCCTCTTAGTATAAGTATTTTTGAGATTTCAATTCAGAATAAAACTTGTCATATGCACAGGAAGATTGATCTTCATGGTCTCACAATTAGGCATCAGAATAGGGTTCTTCTACTGGTCTGTCCAACTGGCTAGAAAAATCGAAGGGATCTACTTTTTCTTATATTGTAATTTAGGAGAACTTCTCCTCTACCTTCAAACTAAACACAGGAACTGAAGAAAGGTAGAAGGGTGAATAAACCTGCAATAGCCACCTCCATTATCAATTGAATCACAAGATACCAGCAAAGATAAGTTCTCATACACGGAATAGGCATCTAGTCGAGAAATTTCCAAGCCAATTATGATTATTATTGGTAAAAAGTTCCAAGCCAAATTACTGAAGCTCATCAAGAATAACACAAATGTTTCTGTATCTCTGGAGACTCAAGTTATAGATATTGTAAGAGATACATACAGGACGTGTAGATAGAAGTGCTTTCAATTTGGGAGAGGTGGCAGCCACCTGACATGCCACTATCTTTAATGCAGCATCTGAAGCAGGGAGTTTTGGCTTGTTAGGTTTAACGCCCAGCTTTCGCCTACATCTTACAGCACCACAGTGGCAATCTTGATCTGCACCAAACTGAACAAACCTGCTATACTTGTTAGACTCAAATAGACAATGTACTTTCCAAGAAGGTTTTCTTCCATAGCTATTTAACTCTCAGAAGAATGACACTCTGCAGACCTTACAGGTGGGGAAAAAAATTAAAATGAAAAGGAGCCTCATACTGGTAATCATAGGTCAGATGCTCGCCCCTTTTGATGTCTCGTGTCGCAAATATGCCAATTCTTATTTCACCATCAATCATCCTAATAACACCGGGACATGGAAATGAAATGTAACATAGAGTTGAATATCCAGGAATGGAGGTTGAAAATACAGAATACACAAGTATGATTAATTATTAAGCTATTTCTATACCATTTCTGCATCTCAGTATTTGGACAACAACTATGGTTAATGTATCTGGATTTGTTGCCCTTGTAAGTGGCATCAATCACCATATCACGATTAATCTCACACAAGTAGAAGTTTGTTTCCCCACTATGCTTCATTTTCCAAAGCCTCTCTTCACATGTTTTGTCATCAATAACTGCAGTGGCAAGCATATTTCCTTGCTAAATGAAGTTCAGAATGTACAATACATAAATTATTCCTCAAAATGTAAGTAGAAAGTGAAATAACTCACCTTCTCCAACATACTCTATAACAAAGTCTCCTCGGTTGATATCTTCATCAGCCACAATTCCAGAGCCACATTTCTCAGTCTGCATGTTACATGTCAACAAACTTGATCAACCATTTATATAACGCCCAAAAGTTTGGGAAGAATATGATTGTACAGTTCTCAAAAAGACTGCAAACAATACAAAGTGAAAATGTAGCCTCTTAATAATTCTAAGACTGCGATACTCTCTAGATATCATCAGACATCAGGTTCATCTATGTAGTGTTTAACATTGATTTTCACACTCCTGCTTATGGTCTAAGTTCAGGAGACCAAATTGAAATGGTACTCACTTTTTTGGTCAAAGACAGATGTAGGATGAGTGTCCCTATCTTGATGACAAGGAAGTCGTAACTCTCTTGGCAACTAATTGTAGGCAGGATTTTTCTGGTCATAAATAAGCAGAAGTAAAAAAACGAAGGAATAAGGGAAGTGTGCCCATCACAAGGACAATTCAGCAATCCTGAAAGAAATAAACCACAAACACGAACAGTGGTGAAACTTCCTTCATTCTCCCCTTTTTTTTAATGAAGTAATTGATTTCATTGATGGCATACAGTAGGTGCAGAAAATGAAGAGTACAAAGTACTAGAAAATTAGTGAAACTTCTATTCTTTCTACCTTCAGGAATAGCCAGAAAAACTTTGATGAAAATTGAAATGGGGAGCTAAAGAGCTTCTTTACTTGGTGAAACAACTGACAAGAAAGGAGTACAAAGAGACTACTCGCCAGGATGAAAATTTGTCCAAGTCCATAATACTTTTGTTAAAGCTAATTGCAGTTTTGGTATTTAGCTCTGGTCAGTTCGCTCAGTCTCAAATCACAACTACATATTTTTGTCTATATTCAAAATGTTCCAAATGTGTGTTAAATGAAGAGCTCCTCCAAATGGTATTGTTTCAGGGAAGAAAAGGAAGAAACAGGCGCTCAACTCATAAATCTTCTTATTGCACTTTATGGTTTATGCATTTCTTGTCCTATGTTTTCCAAATATGTGTTAAATGAAGACCTCCTCTAAATGGTATTGTTTCAGGGAAGAAAAAGAGGAAACATGTGCTCAACTCATAAGACTTTTTATTGCACTTCATCTTGTTCATTCATATGGTTTATGCATTTCTTGTCCTAAGTTTTCATGTTTTGTGCATAATGTTCTGAACTTTCTGAATACATGTGAAATTGACATTCTTAGTCAAAACTTAAAACTAGAATCATACATTAGATATGTCTTATAATATAATTTAATATTAATCAGACAAGAATGCCTCAATCCCAAATTAGTAGGGAAATGCTATATGAATCCTCTTTATTCATTCTGCTCAATATTGGCCAATTTCACTTCAATACTAAATAATTGTGATAACGCCTTATTTTCCGGTAAGGTAACAACAACAACAACAACAACAACAACATACCCAGTGAAATCCCACAAGTGGGGTTTGGGGAGGGTAGAATGAACGCAGACCTTACCATTACCTCATAGAAGTAGAGAGAAAAAATTTTGATACTAAACAAACTTCACATATACCACACCAGTGATTTAGACATTAAAAGATACAACATTGTCAAAAAAGATGTTGAAAGAAACATTTCGCGCTGAGTATAGATTTTCCTCTCAAAGCTATAACCATTTTACCTTATACCATTCTAATTTGCCAGCGAAATTAGAAATTCTCAGCCAGTGTCAAATTTTAAAACATATATTGAGTTTGACACAAAACCAACATATAACCCACATCAGGCAAGTATCATGTGTTAGTAATATCACATAAGTATGATTCAACGGAGAAATACAAGGAAGTGAAAAGTCTATAGCAAAACCACAGCTCAAGGTCCACAATAACTTTCCAGTCCAACAATGTAGACTTTTGAAGATGGCAAAATATCAAAGGTTCTTCTTTTGAGAAAGAGAAATATCAAAGGTTCTACTGGAAAAGTCTCAGTTTCAGTTGTCTACAGTTGATAAAAACATTTTTATTTAGTAAATTTTACTCTGAAGTGAGTACCAATGACGTACTGCAAAATAGAACAATACAGAATTACAAAATTTTCCACAAGGCATCACAAACTGTCATCTCGATGAGAAGAATTTAAGAACTAAGCAGTTAAAATGCATCCAACAGGTGGTATTTGTTCAATTATCTGAAGCTGCTCAAAGATCTTATAGTGTCTACCTTCACTAATTTCATCTTCTTCACAGGACGTTGATGGAATGGCTTATTCAGACAAGAACTCCCACATTTACAGCCCGAGGAGCAGCTAGACAACATTATGCTGCAAAATATAAGAGAAGTCAAACAAATTACACACTTCTCTAAAGCTATTCAAATTTCCCAAATAAAATGCTAAAATAAAATCTTCAAGCTGCTTATCCTTCCACAATCAATCAAAATATATATCACTCATCCAAAAGAACTGCCAAAGAAATATAGAACAATAAAAGATTAACCCAAAAATAAATAAAACCATAACAATCTAAACATAAGAAAATGAATGCCTAGACTAGTCACTGTAGGGGTGCACACCGGTCATTTCAGTTTATCGATATTCGTTTCTGAGAACACGCTAAACCAGTACCAAAGGAATAAGATATTTATTATCGATTTTCAGTGAACTTGTTTTTGATCTTTAACAGTTCAATTTTCGATTTAACCGATAAGAAAATGCTTATACGATTATATATACACAATGTTCCTAAATTAAAAATAGGAGCAAGAATAAAAGTATCACAAATTTCTACATTGATAACTTTCACTTAAGACGAAATTGTTCACATTCCTTCTAAGGACTCATGAAATAAATTGCGGAAAGAACAATAATTATTTTTCTTTGTCACAATCAAATCTAAAATTAAAAATAGAGAAGGTAATACTAGTTTGTGGAGAAGATTGAAGGTGTCGCAGCAGAGAGACTAGTTTGTATTGCCTGCGGCGGAAAGTAATAGTAAAATTTAGGAAATAAGGTTAGTAAAATGTTGAAGTCATTGCATTAGGGATAAAATAGTAATTTTAATATATTATTATTGGGTTACCCGTTCAACCAGCAACCAACAAAACCCAACCAAAAATCGAACCAATAACCCAACAAAAATAATTCCAAACTGTTAAAACGCAATAACAATAACCCGATAGCGTTTTTTTGTCGATTTATTAATCAAACTGATTTTTGCACATCCCTAGTTACATGAGCTTTCTAAACAACCTAACCAGGATTGGAGTTGCAATCTAGTGGTTGCAACACTATGGTACATTGTTCCAATACCATCAAAAGTCCTTCCATTTTCCACATTTTTCTTCGCCACTATATATGGTCCACTCCTCTTTCTTTTTGTTCTTTTTTCCCAAAAATAATAAGAAGAAGAACAAAAAAATTCAGAATGATCCCAAAAAGGGGCTCCGGGGAGGATAGAGTGTAAGACCTTACCAACTAACGCGAGGAGGTAGAGAGTCTGTTTCTAGAAGACCCTCGACTTGAGTAATGAATATTAGAGCAGCTAACAGAACAATACATAAGCAAAGAAGGCATAGAAAATAATAAGAAAAGCATAACATACCTGAGAGAAGCAACAGCCATAACCAACTAATGTGATAACTGAAGCACGATAAATAACAAGGAATAACAAAGGTCATAAAATAGGCCAACTACGAGATAAATGCTACTACCAGTAAAAAAGTAAGAACCGGAAAACAGATACGATACACCAATCTATCTTGCTAGATAATAAGACGACGCTCAACTACCTATAACTCCTTTACTTCAGCAAAAAAAAACGGTCAACTAGATCTACTAACCTTCTACCCTACCCTAATCTGTGACCTTCATAACTTCCTATCTCATGTCCTCTCCCCAATACTTCTTTAGCTTACCTCTACCTCTCCTAAAATCCACTATGGCCAACCATTCACACCTCATAACTGGGGCCTCTGTGCACCACCACTTTACATGCCCGAATTATCTCAATCTCGCTCCCCTCATCTTGTCCATCACGGAACCTAAACCTTTTCCTATTGACTCCTATAGGTCTGCTGCTAGAAATTACACCATGGAAATAATGAACAAGTAGAAGACTAACACAAGAATATAAGCACAAAATGTCATTGAGATTTATTTTAAACAAAATGCCCAAGAGCCTAAAACATGTTATATACAATGTATTCATATAGACTTAAACAGAAAAGAGAATGCACGTAATAGCAGGAAGTTATCAGCTAAAGAACCATTGAGAATAATTAATCCATTTATGAACCAGATCATAGAACCTATATTTCCAGAAATGTATGTAACACTTTTCCAGTTTCCTGGATTGCCAACGGAACTTAATCTATAATCATTCTCACCCACAGAGACAATCCTTGCCACACACAGCAGAAGTTCCTGCCGTTGAGCTGCAGGAGCAAAATATACCATCATCTTCCAGACGTCGCTTTACCTTCTTAGTGAGGTATATATCTTCAACTAGTTAATACCAACCGAAGAGGGGATAAAAAAGAGGATACAAAGCAAGATCACAAAGACAAAGGACTATGGAAGTCAGATAGAAAACCTAAATGAAAAAGCAAATGAGATGAAGCACAAAGATCTTATCCAAGATATGCAGAAGTGAACAGTGTATGCATAGGAAGTACACTATCACAATATGAAAAAGCATAGATGATTTTTATCATAGGTAACAAATATTAAGACCATCAAATGAAAGGATACTGCGCTTAATAAAGGTATAGGGCATTGACTGCCATTTATTTAACCAATCTGGAAGTTCAAAGTCAACAGGATCACCAATCTCCTTTATTAATTTGCTGAATACGTGTCCAATCCCACAATGAATAGCAGTCTGGCACGGAACAAAAAAGGGCATATTAACAAGATAATATGTTTTTGTATTCAAAAGTAATCTCTTCCCAATCAATTGATTGAGATGATTGGAATCAGCAATGGCATTCCCAATTTTCTAAGTATATCAATAAGTATAACAATATATCAGACAATATGATATCTTTGCATTGTTAAATTGATATAGTAAACATGCGGAACCAAGAGTATGAACTGGAAGAGGTCAGTATCTTTACCTTCATAGCAGGCATCACTTTGACTGGCACTGGCTATAACACTGGTTGATTATAACCTAATAATGGTGAAAACAAGGAATCCGTAGAAAATTGCTGATTAAGATTTATTAAATAACAGATCAATCAGCAGAAAATGCAGATAAAAAGGAAGTTCATGAAAATAAAATGCATTTATTTATGCGATTGCTGGGCCAATGAAGAGTCTGATAATGCAACCACAAATTCCCCACTTCCTTTCACATGCTACACTCATTTAATGGATACTCTAAAGACCAAGTTTAGCATTCCGTTTTATCTACCATACGTTATCCACCACTTTATCAACATTCATAATATTTCTCGAGTGTACCTGAAAAGCTGATCTGAGCTAACGACCATTTAGCCTATTATTGCTCGTCCCAGTTAATGTCAACCTTGACCTACACAGCATCAATAAAACAGGAACAAGACACTTTTCAAATTACAGAGTATTAATGGTTGATCCAGTAGCAAACTATTTATATTTGCTATATGGAAGGAAAGGAATGCAGGGATTTTGAAGGGAAGGTGAAACAATGTGAACAAATTGAAAAAGTGATTGTTTCATACATAATGTTCGAGCTTCTTATGCCATGAGGAGAAAGCTGATGAACTGCAGCTTCTGAAGCAACAATTAGGATGAATTCTGATGTGTCAAGCGGAGCTGTTTTCTTATTCCCTATTATTACATAGCAATTATTTCTTCTTATCCCATGTTTTATTTGGTGTTCAAAGAATGTTTCCTTTCAGGTTAGCAGGCTGAGTTATAGCCTTACTGTTTCGTAGATACTTGCATGGTAATTAATACAATCCGATAGTTTACAAAAAAAAAAAAAGAAAGAAGGAATAATAGGAGAATTACCAGATGGAAAGCCAACAATAAATGTGGACAAAACACATAAAACTAAGCTAATAAATTAGTCGATCACACACATCTTGAAGAATGATGACTTTAAAAGTAGTTGGAATTGAAAATATATTAGGAACTTATACAGTATGTTCTTGGTGCATGTTTACATCAAAATGAGTGGTGATAGAAAAATTTATTTTTAAAAGGAAGATGTGTACAGACATACACCCCTCAAAGATCAGTTCCCCGCCTATTCAGCCTAGTAAATAATCACAACGCCACAGTAGAAGATTACTGATTTCAGTCAATGATGGAATATTTCCTGAGAAGAAGGTGCAATGATTAGGGAATAATATAAAGAAATTGGAAATGGAGGAAATGAGAAGCTATGTATAGATAATAGATAGCTTCTACGGCCAACAATTACAACCAAATAGGATAGTATAGAAGGAACGCAAGAGTGGCCTTTTCTCAGTAAAGTCTGATTATATTTTTCCCAAAATAGACCATAAATATAAAAGGCAGCCAGTGCACTAAGCTACCGCAATATGCGGAGTCCAAGGAAGGGACAGACAGTAAAGGGTTATTAATATAGTTTTACCTTGCATTTCCGCAAGAGGCTATTTCAACGACTCGAACTTGTGACCTTCTGATCACGTGGCATCAACTTTACACGTTACACCAAGGCACGTGTTTGGAGTTTGAACTTGGAACCTCAAGCTAAATTTTGAACCCCTAAACCACTGAGCTAACCTTAAGCCTTGTATTCAGGGGATTCAAAATCTAAATATATACACAAAACCTAAATAACAAAAACTAAAACCAAGATCCAAAAGACACAACATCTATTCAACTACAGCATAGAAAATTCGAAACTCTCAGTCTCTGATGCACCTAGAAAATTGAATGAAGAACCTCAAAATTTAAGCCAACTATGAACACAAAGTAAGACTAAACAATCCAAACCCAGAAATGAAAAATCGAATTTCTCGTCCAAAAAAGTAAAACGTGAACTCAAAACAACAACCAGAACCCATTTGAAGAATATGCAATTGTAACACTCTTAAATACTGCATAATTAAAAACAATACCACATGTGAAAATTCTGTAATCTGAACAAACAATCAACCATAATTAACAGCAGAATTCAACATTTCAATTTCTTTTAGCCTAGAGATTTCACAAGAAGAATGAAAAAACTAAGTAAATTTCGGATGAAGTAATAAAAAGTGAAAACAATTGTCTTCCAAAACCCTAGTGAAACAACGCACTTGGACAAAACAATTAGAGTAACTGTTTGGCTGATTCATGAAACTGAAGGAGAAAAAAGAAATGAAAAGGAAATGAGAAGCCAAAGAATATACCGTAAAGACAGAGAAGAAGTAAACCGGTATCCGGCGGGAAGTCGGCGGCGGCGAAGTTCGTCGGAGCAGAGTTGAGTAGA
This sequence comes from Solanum sejunctum, assembly GCA_025642045.1. Taxonomy (NCBI): domain Eukaryota; kingdom Viridiplantae; phylum Streptophyta; class Magnoliopsida; order Solanales; family Solanaceae; genus Solanum; species Solanum sejunctum. Next base: position 22,897,487 of record JAOTQJ010000011.1, on the reverse strand, counting down.
TGAGTGAGAAACAAGGAGCAACGCGGGAGGTCACAATGGATCGTTGGATCTGTAATTTACAAAATTATCCCTACGCTTGGTTAAGACGGTTGAGCTGTTTTGGTAATTAGCAGTCCTTTAAACTTGTCATTAATTTTTAATTAGATACTTTAATCCAATACCTCAAATATCTATTACACAAATACGTTAATTATAATATGATACCTCTTATGATTGAATCAAGCTTCAACTTTCTAACTTATTGAGTTCAATATTACAAGTAAAATTGTTGATAAGTTAGTTGTAGTATGATTTCTATTTCAATTTAATGAACATTGAATTTTACTACTAACTGAATTCAACATTACAAATAAAGTTACATACATCAGAATTAATTGAATCAAGTTTGAATTTTATAACTTATTGAGTCTAATATTACGAGTAAAGTTGCAGATAAATTAGTTGTAATATAATTCCTATTTTGATTGAATTGACGTTGAATTTTACTATATTTTGAATCCAACATTACACATAAAGTTATATACATCAGTATCGATTGAATCAAGTTTGAATTTTTACAAGTTATTGAGTCCAATGTTACAAATAAAGTTAAATACACTCAATATTGATTGAATTAAGTCTGAATTATACAACTTATTGAGTACAATGTTATGAGTAAAGTTGCAGATAAGTTAATTAAATTTACCTTGCATTTTACTACTTTATTGAGTCCAATGTTATAAATAAAGTAATATACATTGAATCAAGCATGAATTTTATAACTTATTGAGGTAATATAAGTAGTTAATTAGTTTATACACGAGTCATATCAATAACGATCAATTGATTGCATGTATGATATATGATGTTTGCAATTATATAAGTAGAAAATGGTATAAGGTAACTTCATAGTTACAATCTCCTAATCAAATAAACCTCTAAAATACCTATTTGATTATGAAAAGTCCAAAACAATCATGCAAGTACCTAAATTTAGTTCATTAAAAAGAAGCAGCAAGCATAATAGAATCAAACAAGATTGATAATTATTTAGTTTTCCTCCTTTCGGCCCTTGTGCTGGAGTGGGCCTTGATCATGGAGGGTGTAATGGGCTTCAAATAAAGCCCAATACTGATAATGTAACTTCCGTTCTGAATACCGTGAAATCCACCCAAAGAACGATCATTTCCTATTTGAATCTCAAAAAGCCTGTCGCTAATCATAGGCGATGTGTACCTTTTGTTTGTCAAAAATGTTACGGAACCAATACCCTTCGGGTAACTTGCACTCTTCGAGTAACTACTTGTACCTTTTATTCCAACAAGAAATTCCGATGGATAAACATGAAAAAATCGAAAGATATTTTTAATACTTACAGTATTGAAGGTGGAAAAATTGGATTGAGCACCATGTTTTTGAGACAAAACAAATTGCCCATTGGCATCAACAAAGAGGAATTGAAGTGACATAACAGAGTTAAAACCAGTTGTAACAAAAATCTTTGCAATTTTACCTTTTCCTTTTTCATCCCAAACAGTTCCCTCTGTTGTTCTTCCTCCCATTGGCCCTATTTTGATCATATCCATTTTTGCTTAATAATGTATTTTAACCACAAAGAATGTAAACCAAAAGGTTTTTGAGTGAAAGGAAAGATTAAAAAAATATATGGTAAGATTTTTTTAAATATGGAAGAGCTAAAAATAAGGAAAAATGACCTTATTCAATACAAAAACTAATTAATGGAGTCCACTTTTGAGTCTACCATTTACAAAAATTGAAAGTATGTTCTATAATATTCAGATAATGTAGTGTCTCTTTTATTTAGTGAAATAATATAATTTGATTCCTTCGTATTTATTTAGTTTGACTTTTGATTATAGAGACAAAAACAACTAAAAAAATCATCAATAAAATATATAATTGTCACGTAATATATTAATGACCTAATTAATATAAAAAATAGTATCAATCCATACAAAAAGTGAATACAACATCAAAATTGTAACAAAACATAATAAAAGTATATATGTTGAATTCAATTAATAGATGGTTTTCTTTTTTTTGTCTTCGTATCCCAATATTTATGTGTATGTGATAGATCAAGTTTACTTGATTCGATAAACAAAGACATAAAGGAATTTTTATTTTTTTTATTAGATTTAAGTTACATTTGGTATTATCTAAAATCAATTCGATTATTTGTGCTTCTTTGTAGAATGAGATAAAAGCTCACGAGTACATGGATTCAAAACACAAGATAAGAAAAAGATGAGAGCAATTCTGATTGAGTAGTTGATTCGATCAAGTTCACCATAAATTTTGGTTTTATTTCTATGGTTGATCAATCAACTATGCTATTAAGATCTTTCCTCCAACAAAATGCCTATTAAAAATAAAAACAAAATAATCTAAGATTTTTCGTTCGAATCAACATACTTACTAAAATACAAACTCAGATAATTAATCAACAAAAAACTATTAAAATTTTCCTGTTTGGAACGAAAATAAAAAAATTGGGGATGCCTATTAAAACAAAAACAAAATAATCTAAAGGGGAAGCCTACTCATCTATCAGCTCCTCTCGTAGATCGGTGCGGTTTTACAAAGCGTCTAGGCATAGTTCATTCGCGTGCATTTACGATATTCAAACTAGTTTATATAGAACTTCTCTCTATATGTTCTTAAAAAAGAATTATTTTGGAGGAATTCTTCCCCTGACTAACAAAGAAATCTTGGCGGAACTATCACATATTAATTGGAAAACTTTCAACAATATTATATTCGTGAAGTACATTAATTCAATACCTAACTGCATACAAGAAGTAAATTCAGTTAGTTCTCTTATAGACTCTAAATCAACGAAGTCTTTCACAAATGCTAGTTAGGTTGGCCAACTCAGATGTGGTCACATTAATAGGTATACTACTCAAGTCTTTCATATAGCACAATGTTATAGAACATACATGCACTTTTCTACTAACTTCCCACATTATCGCGCTATACTTCCCTTCAAAGATACCAAAAGTAAAAATGGAGCCGTGGAAAGACCTGAGAGGGAAAGTAGTGATGGTGACAGGGGCGTCCTCTGGAATCGGGCGAGAGTTCTGTCTCAACTTGGTAAAAGCTGGTTGCAGCATCATTGCTGCTGCTCGTCGTATTGACATGCTGAAATCTCTCTGCAGCCACATTAACTCAAAGGGTATCCAGCGAGCATTTCCCCTCGAGCTTGATGTCACGTCCAATGGTGCTACCATTGAGGCTGCAGTACAAAGAGCTTGGGATGCCTTTGGACGTATTGATGCCTTGATTAACAATGCTGGTCTTAGAGGTGATCTTCATACACATAAAAGATAATCAATTGCAGCATTTTGTTGGTTATTTTGATCACATATATATATGTATAGGTAGTGTGAGCTCTCCACTAGAATTGTCAGAGGAGGAATGGGAACATACCTTCAAGACAAACCTCAGAGGGGCATGGTTGGTGTCCAAATATGTCTGTAGACGCATGCGCGATGCTAAACAAGGTGGAGGATCAGTTATTAATATCTCTTCAGTTTCTGGTCTAAATCGGGTACTAGTACCGGGGGGTCTTGCTTACGCCTCTTCAAAGATGGCTCTTGACATGCTCACTAGGGTATGTACTATCTACTGTCTTAAAACCTACAAGGGAGCATACACCGATGATGTATCATTAAAATGTCCAATCATTTCTTCTGTTATTCAAATAATGGCAGATGATGGCACTTGAATTGGGAGTATACAATATCAGAGTGAACTCAATAGCACCAGGAGTTTTCAAATCTAAGATAACAGAAAGCCTTATACAAAAGGAAGGGTTCAAAAATGTTATTTTGAGAACTGTGCCTCTAAGAGATCTTGGAACAACAGATCCGGCTTTAACATCACTCGTCAGCTATTTGATCCATGATTCTTCAGAATATGTATCCGGCAATATTTTCATTGTTGATGGCGGAGGCACCTTAACAGGTGTCCCCATTTTCTCATCACTCTAGAACTGAGGCAGATTCATGAGTCCACTGTATTCGGTGTCCGATGTTCTCAGACTCCAAATCTCTTATTTAGATGCAATGGTTCATTGCTCTAAGCCTCCAACTGTATTTCTTTTTCCATCTTTTTCGAACCAAATATGATAAACATTTGCCAGAACTTCATTATTTTATTCAAATTCACGCGATTTATACAAACGTTGTGCTTGATTATACAAAAATTCTACATGAATCAAAATGTATAACAAAATATACAAACGGTATATAAAAATTGTGAATTATACAAACATATACAAACGCTACTATAACTATGTTACGAAATATAATTACTCAAACGGAGCATAATTATATACTTTCTAAATCTTTTGAATTGTTGTGACATATAGTATTTTTAAAACGATTATGCCTGAATATATTTAAAATGAAACTTCTTAATTAGGCCCTCATTGTTGTTGAGCCGGCCCTGAAACTGTGGCTCTGCTTTTGAGCAATAGCAGAAGCAGCACTCTTTTGGTGATTTTATTTTCTTGATAACTTTGCAGATATAAATTGACATTTCAACAATATTATATTCATGCCAAACGCATACAACAAGTAAATTCTCTTCGATCATACTAAGAATTAACGCGTAAAACACAAATCAACAAAGTATTAGATGCTTCAACCATATTCAGGTAACTTGGATAACTTTCCAAATTTGGAGTCAATAATCATTTCTTGTTTTGTTTTTTGTATAACTGATAACAAACAACAATAATAATACCTTCAACCTTCATCTATTAAGTAATAGACATATTCCTATAAAAGCAGGAATTCCACACACTCACCAGCAAAGAATGTTCAAGCAAGATCTTCCTCGAGAGTTTGCCGATTAGATTGAAACAGTATAGACTAGGAAAATTAGAGTACACAGTATGATCACATAACTATGACAGCAAAGTCAGATAACTATGTTTTTTAACAGAAAAATACTAACACCAAAAGTCACAAAGACGAAAAGACCAACTTAGAACTTTGATTATCCCTTTCCATTTTGCTTCCAATCAAAGATGAAAAGTATAGTCTTCACTAGAGTTGGCCATTCGCCATTTTCACAAATGCTAGTTAGGTTGGCCAACACACAACTTAGATCTGGTCGCAACATTAGCCAGCAGTAATATGGGTACACTACCACAGTGTTATAAAACATGTGTATTTTCTATATAACTTTCTGCATTATACTAGGTCTGTATATACCAAAGTAAAATGGAGCCGTGGAAAGACCTGAGTGGAAAAGTAGTGATGGTGACTGGGGCGTCATCAGGAATCGGGCGTGAGTTCTGTCTTGACTTGGCAAAGGCTGGTTGCAACATCATTGCTTCCGCTCGTCGTTTTGACAGACTGAAATCTCTTTGTGATGCGATTAATTCAGAGGGCCGGCAATGTGCATTTCCCCTCGAGCTTGACATAACTGCTGATGGTGTTAGTATTGAGGCTGCTGTACAAAGAGCCTGGGATGCTTTTGGACGTATCGATGCCTTGATTAACAATGCTGGCCTTAGAGGTAGTATTCATATAGTTAGAAGTCAATTAAGTAATAAAAGCTAATGTAAATTTTATAGATAAGTTGTCGCACATTTCAACAAGCAAATATGAAAAGTTCAGCTGCAAATATATAGGTAGTGTGAGCTCTCCACTAGAATTGTCAGAGGATGAATGGGAACACACCTTCAAGACAAACCTCAGAGGGGCATGGTTGGTGTCCAAATATGTTTGTAGACGCATGCGCGATGCTAAACAGGGTGGAGGATCAGTTATTAATATCTCTTCAGTTTCTGGTCTGAATCGGGTACTAGTACCGGGGGGTCTTGCTTATGCTTCTTCAAAGACGGCTCTTGACATGCTCACTAGGGTATGTACTAGCTAGTCCATTAAAACTTGCTTGCGAGCATCTATTATTGAAATGTCCATTTATTTTCTTTTCTGTTATTCAAATAATGGCAGATGATGGCACTCGAATTGGGAGCATACAATATCAGGGTGAACTCAATAGCACCAGGAATTTTCAAATCTGAGATAACAGAGAGCCTTATGCAAAAGGAAGGGTTCAAAAATGTTGTTTTAAGAACCGTTCCTCTGAGATATCTTGGAACGGCAGATCCGGCTTTAACATCACTCGTCAGGTACTTGATCCATGATTCTTCAGGATATGTATCCGGCAATATTTTCATTGTTGAAAGCGGAGCTACCTTAACAGGTGTCCCCATTTTCTCATCACTCTAGAAGACAGGAAGATTTATGATGTAGTTTGATGGTTCAACCAAAGCCAAATCTATAATAATGACCTCAAGTTAATAAATAGTAATAATAGATTGAATACCTCATTATGGTTATTCAGTCCATAATGAGGTATTCAGACTGATCAACTTTTACAAAAGTTGGCTACTGATCTCTGTCATTTATCGAGCAAATAAGGAAACACTACATGAAGCAGAAACAATCTAATTAACATCTGGCTAGTGCAACTTCATAAGATGTTGATATTCTGTCTAAGTTGCTTAATGAAGTCGTTCCTTAAAGATTTCCAGAGGAATTCCCATGTATTTGGGTAGTATTATCTTCATCTTTGGGCATATCGAGGAGGGATTGAGCCGCAGTACATCATATAATTTGTTTTAGATGTTCCAAAAGTCCTTTTTTTTTTATGTCTTAAAGTTCACGTCCAAACAAACAATATCACATAAAATTGGACAAAGAACGTATATCAATGAAGAGAACATTTATAGAAAATTTTGACCCCACAACACAACAAAAGCTCCGAGTGTAGAGCCGGAGTGATTTATCCCCCAAAGTGAAACTAGGATTAGTTAGGTCGGGTGCTTTACACCAGATGGGAAACCAAGAATCGTAATAGTAAAAGTTGGCTGGCCCCATTAGACGGACCTTCGTCTATTAAATAGACTTTAGTAACACGTTTTCTAATAGCATTCACTCACCAGCCAATCTAAATAACTAGAGTATACAAATGGTAACTTTAGAGCATACACCATCTTTTCCACTTTGATTATCAAGATGGTGCTTTCATTTACTGTGTTGAAATGCTTGGCCTTTCCAAAAGTCTTCTTTTTCAGAATTATTTAATTTCAGATCTCATTGTGAATATTTAAGGAGGTTTCCTTGTCATTATTGAAGAAAGGGAACTGTAGGATTAATAAAGAAGCTTGGAGCTGTGTTTTGATAAATAGTTGGTCATAGTTCAGATAGAAAATTCACAAAAGTGAATCTGCTTTTTGACTATTATTGCTCATTTTTAATTCGTTTAATTATCATTATGGAACGTCATGTGACACCATTTTTATACAAAAAAGAGATATATATGATTGAATTGTGTTTTCAAGAGTAGTAAAATTAGGCAATTGGACTTTGCTACCAATATTTCTGCTGCTCTTTTGGCTGGTGTCTAGACACCGTCAGATACGAACTACAAGTGTTTTTTTTGACCATTATCCTGAGAATAACACACTAGTAACTGATAATTTACTTTTACAAACTTATTAGTCACCAATGATGATCTTACAAACAAAAATCTATATTCCTATATCTTGGATTCAATAGCAGAAGATATTGTTAATGGGGAAAAACCATGATCAAGACTAGCTTTCCATACTTTGTCAATATCAAACATCATGTCACCACACTCATGCTCGTTCCAACCTTCAAACGCATGCAAGATTCCAGCTACTCTAGATGCACTCATCACTCTTCTTGGAAGCCAATTCTTGAATTAAAACACAAAATTAATCGTCAGTAAACAAACAGAAAATTTAGCAAGGATATTAAGCTTGCTTTTCTGACCTCACAAGAGTCCACATTTTTAAGATCCTTTGGACTAATCATAGCTGGTGTGCTCAAGTAGAAGCAATCCTCGAGAGCTCTCTTTGGTGGAAATGGTGAATAAGGAATAAACAATGTTCCTTTTGGTGCTTTCGATTGTTCATCTTCACTCAATCCGTCATCCACCAGCCACGTCTGCAATATATCGCCATAAAATCAATCAACAACTTCCTAATTTTTGAATTATCAAGATTATATGATATAGTACCTTTGAAACACAAGTACTATTCGACAAGACCAAATTCGTTGCATCCTCAGGGGTAAACCTTGCTTTAAGTCTCTTGTACACTTCCTCGTCTAATGTGACAACCTATATATATAAAATTCACGATGAACTGGAGAAATTAAAGGAAAACCAAAATCAAGGAGTTTGAAGAAATTAATACCTGAATTCCTCGTTGACACAAGGCGAGGGCAATAGCATAAGCAACTTTGGATAAACGACTCGTTTGAAGCACCACTTGGGAAGTTCCCTTGGGAATGGAGTTAAGAACCACAGCAACAACTAGGCTACTTCCATCTACCACTTTAACTTTCAGCTCAGGATGCTTTCTTATGTAAACTTCACCGTTGTTATTCAACTTCTCTTCCTACAAGGTATGTAAATTTGTATAAGTATCGACTTATTAACAACAACAACAACATACCCCACTCAAAAGGCTCCCGCTCATTGCGGGGTGAGGGGGCGTTGGATGTACGCAGCCTAACCCCTATGTTTAAAAACATAAAGCGGTTGTTTCCAGAAGTATCGACTTATTAGATCTTCGAAAAAACTTAAAGATTCAACATCTAAATTTACTTCGAAAATTAGATAGTTTTCTCATCATGTCACATAAAGAGGGACAAACGGAGGATTTAAGTTTACTTGCCTGATTTAAGAGTCCAAGGCTCAAAACCTTTACGCCTTTCTGATCTGCTTCCACGATGGCTTTCTCGATCAAATTATGAATACTCTTTCTTTGCCATTGGCTAAAGTACTATATCCAAAATTCAAGAATCATGACGAAAGATTAACAACAGATCCAAAATAACGGACAAACGATTATTCTTGAACATATTATAAACTATTACTTGTATGCGAAACTTTGGAATAGCCCAAGTTTGTAATTTGAGATTCTCGAATAAATTCCTCTCGATAACAAATGCGTGACCATAAATCCAAGCAATCACTATTGACCATAGCGTGACAGGCCACATTAGCCACAAATACCACTTAGAGTTGGTCGTCTGAGGCTTCGCGGCCAAAGATGCAAATCCTAACCGAAGATGATAGATGGATTGTACAGTTGTTAGGTGTGTAAGGTGCACCACATCAGGCACTTCAGCTTTTTTCTCAAGAGACTTTTCATACAATGTGTCACTCGACTTGTCCATTGTACCAAAAATATAGTCATATATTGGCATGAAAAGAGAATAATTCGTCCTGAATTGCGTGTGATGTAGTGAGTGGTACCTGTGACAGATTCAACATGGTAATTTATTACCTTATATATGATCTGATTGTGTAAAATTACTCGAAATATGTCTAGGTACAAGAAGAGTACTCACGAGGGCGTATATATCAAGTACTTGAGAAGTGGAAACATAGAGAATATCCACTTAGGAATGAGCTCAAAGTTACAATGGCCCAAGTTGTTCATGAAATCAGTAAAAATGACATAAAGAGCAATTGAAGCTACAGAAGTAGTCCCAGTTAATTGCGTTGCGATTACAGGAACAGCAAAGATGGCATAATATGCTGAGACCTCAGCAAACGGATGAATAAATGCTGGCAAATACAACAATATAGACATTAGTCAATCCTTCTGAATCAGTAACGTTAAAAAGTATAGTGAAAAAAATTCAGATCATTTTATACAGTGAATATAGGTGATGTCTAAATAAAGATCCGTTTAGGAGTAAGTTGGATGATGGTTTAGTCAAAATATAGCAAAAGAGGGATCGCAGGACGGCTTGAGCGAAGCATGGGAAGGACTTTTGGACGAGGCAGAAATTCAAAACAGAAATTCTAACTTCGCTCCTCCACCAGCCCCACTACCTACCCTCATAAGTTTTGCTTAAATTATTAAGTATATAAATATATTTTTGAGATAGGAGCAATATCTTATATATGGTACTTATCAAACACCATAAAATAAGTAAGAAAATAACTTATTTCCTTCATACCAAACACACATATACTAAATATTTATCAATCTAATAACTCGTGAGAACTTGATCAAATCAATCAAAACGAATGATCCATGCAAGATATATTTTAAAGAATGAAGGCGAACTTACCAGTAATAGGCTCAGTAACGATAGATGAGTGGTGATGAGAATGATATCGCGAATAAAGAAAATGGTGATGCAGAGCTCTATGAAACCAATAATAGATAAACTCAACAGGACCAATATGGATCGAAGCAGTTATAATCATTCCATCAGTTCTCCATAGAGGCAAGTGATGAACTTCTTCCATCCTCAGGTATCCAATATAGTATAATAGACCATTAAGTATGATTTGATCATCCCTACATAACAACTCACCATTAGTCAAATACCGTCACATAAAATAGTACGACGAGAATTAAAATAAAACTTACCAATTTTTTTCTCTGTCAACTTGATCAAACTCGATGCTTCTATCAACAATTCTATTATTACCCTTAGCAGTTCTGTGGCGTGAAAGCGATATCCATATCTGGTTTTGAATAACTCTAATGAGTAGAAATGGAAGTATGGCTATGTATCCAATATCACCCTCCCTCATGAATGAGTAGATGCTATGACCAGCAAATGGTGCCAACACCAAGTACTTTACATTCCACACCAAGAAAAATGAAAAGAAGTTAATAATTAGCACAATTATTCTATCTAAGAAGAAAGATCTTCATCCCATAATTTTTATATCATTTTTTTTTACTTAATTATAATTGTGAATTTCTAGTTATCACATGCACTATTACTGCATGCAGTTGACTTTCTTCAAAAGCTTTTTTTTAACCAATGTTTAAATGATATTGTTTGGGGTATATATTCTAAGTACTGAGCAACAATATACTAACTAGCTAGTAATACATAATTAATTAAATAAAAGTTCATCAACTCAAATAATCTAAGTTTTTTTTAAATGAGATAATTCACCATATATAATAGAAAAGAAAAAGGTCCATGATTAGAATCCTGTCACCACTCATTAATAATGGAGGTAGCAGATCCAGTTAACAAGAAGTCACTTTCTATATTTGGTATAAACTTTAATTCCAGTCTCTTGCGTATCATGTTTAAGACTATAAAATTTCGACGATCTGAGGCTTATATTAGGAATTGGCATTTCCAACAGCAGCAGAAGAAGGAAGAGGAATCAAGATATGTACCTTAAAGTTGCCTAGGTGTGCCCATGGCCATTCTGTGAGAATGCCAGGTTTAGAAGCCATGTGTGTTTGCTCTTCACTAGTAAAGTTAACCTAGAATTTATAGTTAGCTTTCTCCAACTTGCTTATATTATAATAATAATATTGTCCCTTTTCGTTTGTACAGTTGTGTTATATTGTCAGTTTGAATTAAATTTGCATGACGTATAAGTATATTTTTCTTATTTTTATATGAGATTTTGTTAATACACGTCGAATAATAAAAGGCGCCTCACAATTATTATCAAGTTAAAATAATTCAAAGTTATTTTTAACACAGTGTAATATTATCCGTTTTTATGATAAACCATAACACTAAAAATATACAACACTCCAATAATAAAAGACGCCTCATAGTTATTATCAAGCTAAAACAATCTAAAGTTACTTTTAACATATACAGTGTAATATTATCCACTTTTATAATAAATTATAATACTAAAAATATACAACACCTTATATAATATATATATTTTTTGTCTTTTCATGTGAAATTGTGTTCTCACACACCGAATGATATATTATATATCCTCTTGGTGGCATGTTTGGTGTAGGAGATTATTATAGATACTTGTAACTTTTTATTTTCGATTTTAGCTATAAATTCTTATCTAAATGGTAAATACTTCACCCGTTTCAATTTTTGTAAATTTTTTTAATAATACGAGTGTCAAAATAACACTGGTTTGGCTTCTTCCAAAAGCTCAGCCATCCAAATTTGACCTCTTTAAAGTAATTTTGGTGGATGTTGAATCCAAATAACAGAGACAAAGTACAATTATATTGAAAATTAAATCAAATTTATTGAAAAAGATAGAAATATTCAAAAAAAAATTAAATAAAGTAGGATAAACCTAGTTCAAGATACATATATTTAATCAAGAATCTCTTTGTTTTATGACTATTCAAGTTTTTATGTTTATCTCTTTGGAAGTGAATATTTTTTTTGAGTCTATAAATAGGTGCATCTTGTAATTGTTTTTTTAAGTAAGAAAAGTAAATAAAGTGTTAAGTTCAAAATTTTTTTTCTCTCTTTCTTGTGTGAGACAATTGTGTGAGTGTATTGCACTGCGCATTTAACAAATTATATTTCTTTTGTTTTAATCTATACGTACTATCTTAAATAACTCTGGTTTATTCGTTCTTAGTTCAAAAGCTCAATGGTTTAAGTTTGACCCAAACAATAAACAACATTATATTTAGTTTCATCCCATATGATAGTGTGGATACAAGGGCAAATTTATAGGCTAAATTATAGGGTACATGAATTAGTGAACTTTTTTTTAAAAAAAAATTAGATATTTTATGTATATATCTATTTAAATTGATATATTTACTCAAAAGAGTAGTTGGAGATCAGTTCTCATTTAATACATTTTGTTCTTTTTTCTTTTTAGTGGCATATTCATGTTCTAGAAATCTTGAATTGGTCTCTTGGTACGGAATTAATCTTATTCATATCTTATATACAGTAGAAAGATTATCTTCGATAGACCTTCAACTATTTTTTTTTAAAAAAAATTGACAAATATAGAAATAAGAATTACTCTCTCCGTTTAACAATAGTTGTCCACTATCGACGACTTGCAATAGGGATCAAGAAGCAGTAAATAATAAAAGTAATTTTATCAAAATTTTTATTTGAATATAATAAATACAATATCTTAAAAAATATAATAAAAAAATATTTATAATTAATGATAAGAGTAAATTAAGAAGTAAATATAAAATTATCTCATGATATTATAAAATAAACAAGTCTCATTGACATGTATTTTTAGTACAATGAACTGATATTTGTGTTTTGTTTCTTTTGCTGAGAAACATTTTTCTTTTAAAAAAAAACACGTGTTTGGGTGCCGGCGCTCGCCCTGCCAAATGTGACTTATTTCCATCTCTAAAAAGTATAAAATATTCACAATAATTATTTCCAAATGTGAAAATAAAAAAGTATAAAATATTCACAATAATTATTTCCAATAGGTCCCTTCCTCTTACCTGGTGATATATATTGATTATATAATGATGTTATTGATTTAGTGTTGTTATTCATTGTCAATTTAGACGTAAGTTTTTTTTTTCTTTTTTTTTTTAAAGTGCACAAGATTAACTTGGCCGGCATCCTGTTGAAAAATAATACTCTTAAAATTAACAATTTTATAATATTATTTTTAAATATAATAAATTCAAATAATTTGAGAAATAAGCATATATAGTCAATAATAAGGGATGAATTAGGAACTAAGTAACGAATTATTTTTTGATTTTTGAATTGGACAAGTAAAAATAAATATTTATTTTTAATATAAATAGTGAACAAGTAAAAATAAGACGATGAAAAAAGAATACGTGATTATTTCAAAAAGTACAAGATATTATTTTATTCAATAGCGATTATATTCAATTCTGGATTAGAATATAATTGAATTTGAATCGATAGTTGATTAGTCTTGAAATATGCATTCATAAGATATTATTAACTTCTCTAATGTCTTGTTATCTCTTTCATTTTTAATTTATTCCTCAGTCTATATTGACAACTGATCCTTATTTAATTTTTGAGATGCACATATCCCTACATGACACTTTGTTTTATAAAATTCAAATGACACTTGCAAGTTGCAATTTAAAAGTATTTTAGTTTTTCAATTTTATGTATATATCTTTCTCCCAATTTTCATTTATGTTTGGCCAACTACTTCATTGTTCAATAGTCCGTGCATGTACAATATCATCTTTTTCAATGGTTCGTGCATGTACAATATCATCTTTTTCAATGGTTCGTGCATGTACAATATCATCTTTTTCAATGGTTCGTGCATGTACAATATCATCTTTTTCTCACAAATATAAATATGCTTCTAACCTCTCACTAATCAATGATCAGACAAAGCAAGTCTGCGTAAAGTTTTCTATATATATGAAATTTTTTTTATTGACTATTTGAAAATGTATTTTTATGTTATGTAGACGCTAACATTATCAAATGATATATTTTTAAATCAATTACTAAATTGTATTTAGCAATCAAATATTCAAATTAAAAAACTATTTGGAAAGAACAAGTCATGCAACCATCCAAAGACAAATATTTTGAAAGAAATAATTGTGCCAAGTTGAAGTATTTAGTTGGTTGATGAATAAATTTGAGTATACAAAGTTGATAGCATCTAGTTGGTCGATGCATGTATTTGGCCATTTTAAAATTTGGGCAAACTTATTTAGTAAAATATCTAGCTACCATATAGAAAATTTAGTCACTATCATGGGCAACTATTGAATCGTTGTTATTTGTTGTATTGTATTATTAGTTTAAATACAATATTTGTTTTATTTGTTACTTAAATTTTATTGTATCGTATTGTTTAAATCTATTATTACGTAACAACGAAAAGATATCCATTTTGTGTAATGACCGATTTAGTTAGTGTGATCGTATCATAACCTTAATATATATTTTCTTCTCATTTTAACTTTATTTATTATTTTAATTTTATTTGATCATTTATCCTACCTTTTCATAGTAGCTCTATCGCATATCCTACAATTTTTAGTAGGTTTATTATTTAAATTATGAATGTGTGATATGATGTAATGACGAAGAACTATATAATTTTTTCAAACATACATTATATTTATTAAAACAATACGATACGATACGATACGATACGATATAATATATTATGAAATAATATATTTTTACCTTATATATATATATATATATGGATAACGCTTTCATACTAGAGACCGAATCTAGTAGTCTTATCTTTGACTATACATTAATAGTTACCCAAATTTGACCTCCTTAAAGTAATATTTCCTCTCTTAGATATGTGTTAAAACTTAAATCTAATAAAACATCAATCTAAGGATGTGTTAGTAAGAAAATATTTTCCAAATTTGAATTGATAAAAAACTTTGGAAAAGTATTCACATAAATATTTCCAATTAGCCTCTGATCATTATTATTGGTTTGTCCCATGCATGTAAAAATAATTTTTTTTTGAGATTTTCATGTTCCCACTAGGTGATATATATATTGATTATATCAATTATTGTTATTGATTATTATATTACTTTTTAAATATAATAAATTTAATGATTTGGAAAAACTGAAAATAGTCTATACTAAGGATAAAGTATGAACTAAGAGATGAAATTACTTTTTATTTTTCAAATTAAATAAGTAAAAAAAAAGGACATTATTCTTTCTATCGAGTAAATAAGTAAAAATGAACGGGGGGAAAAGTTACAACATATTATTCCATTCAATTCTTCATTGGAGACAAGCTTTGAATTGATCAATTGATTAGTCTTAAGTTAAACACACACACACACACACATATATATATATATATATATATATATATATCATTATATATTAAGTAATTTTCCTGATGGCTTGTTTACTAAATCAACAGACTATTATTCTCTCTTTAATTGTCTTTATTCCTCACTCTTTATTGACTATTATTCCTTACTTGATTTAGCTTATGACCTGTAAAGGCCCTTCACTAAACTATACTAGATGAAACTTTGTTTTTTAAAAAATTTAAATGGATATATATATATAGGGGAATTTTTATAAATAGATTTAAAACTTAATATGGTCAAATAACTATATTTTACATAATTATACGGCATAATTTTGACTATGTGACCTGAAGGGGAGAAGAGAAGCGAGTGGGATCGAGAGGAGACTCGAATTGTATATGTATATTTGTCCGATAATGTTATATGTGTAGCTAATATACATATGTATTTGTATGTTTAGCAAGTGAGATTGGGAGATGGAGGAGAGAGGTAAGATAGGGAGCAGAGAGGCTAGCAAGAGAGAGTAGAGAGTGGAGAGAGGTGAATTGTATGTATATATATGTCGAATTGACTATGTATATATATATATATATATATATATCAAACTAATTGTATAGATGCAGTTAGTATACATATGTAATTGTATATCTGAGAAGAAATTACAGAGAGAGGAGAGGCGAAAG
>JAOTQJ010000011.1:22848763-22870082 GCA_025642045.1 Solanum sejunctum | reverse complement strand
TATGATCGTTTTGCATCTCACTACGATCCATATAGCCCAATATATTCTGACCGTGAGAGAATGCAAGTCTACATTTCAGACGCAGGTCTGATTGCAGCTACTTATGTGTTGTATCGCGTTGCTTTGGCAAAAGGTCTAACTTGGCTTGTATGCATCTATGGAGTTCCCCTCCTCATTGTGAATGGCTTTATAGTGTTGATCACTCTTTTGCACCACACTCACGCTTCATTGCCACATTATGATTCATCTGAGTGGGATTATCTGAGAGGAGCTCTAGCTACAACAGATAGAGACTATGGTATACTAAATAAGGTGTTCCACAACGTTACTGATACTCATGTTTTGCACCATATCTTCTCCTACATCTCCCATTACCATGCCATGGAGGCGACCAACGCTATTAAACCATTGCTCGGAGAATACTACCAAATGGACGATACTCCAATTTTAAAGGCACTATGGAGGGATACCAAGGAGTGCATCTATGTGGAGAAAGATGAAGGATCTCAAGGAAAAGGTGTCTATTGGTATAAACACAAGCTTTAAATTTTGAATACCAATCTTGTATCGCATTGTACTATTAGTCTAAGTACAATGTTTGTGACTATCGCATTGTTGAATCCATGGTAATGTCTATCTTAGTTGAATATGAAAAATCTTTCATAAGCAATGTCAACATTTAAAGAAGTATGAATAAAAATTTCTGGTGTTGTTGCAAACAGTTTGAATTGTGCTCTCTATTATCTCTGATTTGAAAATTCTTGGTGCTATTGAGTTTACTCGCAATTCAAGTGCAATCAGTTATCCCATATAGATCAATGGATGTGAAGAAGTTGATAAGAAGCTCATTCAAAATAGGATTTAGTAAAAAATGCATGATAAAAATAAGTTATTAACACGTAAAACATATTTCGTACATTTTATGAACAAATAAGTATATTTCTTGAGTACCGTTTATGAACAAATGAATTATTTTGTTTAATTTTTTATGTAAAAATATTATAATTTTTTCCTGTTTGAATCAATCAAAATATCTATAAAAATTAAATAGCCACTAAATATTTTTTGATGAAAATTTTTAGTCAAAACCTAGTGTTTTTTTAATAGTGACGACGTACTTTCAGTTTAATACACTAGATTAAACTTATCCACTGACCAACCAGATGCTTCTCTCATGTGGACTTGATAAAATATTTATTTTTCAAATAATTGTATAACAAGTGTCCTTTCCAAATTATCCTATAACTTTGGTTAATTAATTAATGCATTGTCACATTTCTTATTCTTATTTTTCAATAATTAATGCATGGTTGTTTACATTCATAAAACAAACATTTTCAAAGTTAATGATAAATTTAAAGCAAAAATACAAATACAACATTATGAAAACACACAATCCAAAATGCTTATTAACATGACATATTTCGGCTGAATATTTAGCCAATTCTTGGTAAGTATCCCACTTTTAGAAGTGGTTTTTATACCAGAAAATACGTTGTTCCTGAGATGATTCATCTTTCTGGACGTAAATGCACTCAAAATCCCTCCATATTGCTTCGTAAAATGGAGTTCCATCAAATTGGAAGTATTCCCCTAATAATGGCCGCACAGCTTTAGTTGCTTCCATCGCGTGTCGAGAATAGATGATGCACAACATGTGTATCTGTAATATTATGGAAGACCTTAGTTAGTCTGCCATAGTCTCTATCTACTGTAGCTAAAGCTCCTCTTAGCCAATCCTATTCAGATGAATCCAATGAAGGGTGTGTGTGGTGTAATAAAGTGATCAACACTATGAAGCCATTCACCATTAGGAGGGGCACCCCATAGATGCATACAAGCCAAGTTAGCCCTTGTGCTAGAGCAACGCGATAAATAATTGCAATCAGACCTGCATCTGAGATGTAGATTTGTAGTCTCTCGCGGTCATTATAAATCGGGCTATATGGATCATAATGACTTGCAAATAGATCATAAGGTCTAGCAGCTATATTGATTGCATAGTACAAAGGCAAGCCAGCAGTGAGTGTGAAGGCAAGTATGAATAATCGCGCTACTGGATTATTCACGTATGCTTTCGTGTACCATCTTCGTTAGGCACATGATTTTCATCATACTCAAGGGAATTAGTGTTGGAGTGCCGACGACGATGACTATATTTCCATGAGAAATATGGTGTTAAGAGTGCAGAGTGGAGGATAAAACCAGCAGTGTCATTTATCCACTGGTAATCACTAAAGGCCACATTCATGGGCAATGACCCATAGTCCGGTGCAAACACAACCTTGAACGATCCAGTAAATAGGCCATGCGGGGGACGGAAGGACGTGGAAGTAAGTGGAGGCAGTATAATAGAAAACGGAGACAAGTATGAAATCTTGAACGAGAGATCGTTGAAAGCAGTGAAGAGGGATAGCCTTCCTAATATCACCAATTGTAAAAGGGGGCTTTGAACTTGGCGCTCTTCGGAGATTTTTAATTCATCTTTCAAGAGTATGTTATTATACCAAAAAATACCTTTATCTTTAGATCTTTCATCCTTCTCCACATAGATACACTCCTTCCCTAGTACTGGCTTGATAGCTTTGGTTGCCTCGACTGCGTGGTAATAGATGATGCAAAACGTGAGTATCTGGAATGTGGTGGAAGACTTTATTTAGTACACCCAAGTCTCTGTCTATGGTAGCTAGAGCTACTCGGATGAATCATAATGTGTTTCTGAAGAGTGAGTATGTTGCAATAAGGTAAAGTAAAAATTTCATGATGAATGTGGTACTTTGTCTCATAACTTGTGCTTCTGATAGCTATACTACTTCTACACGAATGATATTTCTTTCTCTTCCCATGCTGTTTACTCAAAAAAATGGAACATTGAAATAACCTCTGCATATACAGTATCGTCCATGCTTTAGAGGTTATAATGTGTTGCCCTTTTAACTTTTTTTGGAACCTGTTATTATAAAATCCTGGCTACGCCACTAGTTCTCGTGTAGAAAATTTTGTTGATCATGTGAAACTGGATGGTTAATTTGAATTACTATGTATAGGTAGTGTGAGCTCTTCACTGGAATTGACAGAGGAGTGGGAACATACCTTTAAGACGAACCTCAGAGGCGGAGGATCTGTTATTAACATCTCTTCTATTATTGGACTTAATCGAGGACTATTTCCGGGGAGTCTTGCTTATGCTTCTTCAAAGATGGCTCTTGACATGGTCACTAAGGTAGCTTCTATTTTTCATTTCTTTTTTAATGTTATGGTAAGTTAATAATTCAAACAATTGATGAATGGCAGATTATAGCACTTGAATTGGGAGCATACAATATCAGTGAACTCAATATCACCAGGAATTTTCAAATCAGAGACAATAGAGACCCTTATTCAACAGAAATGGTTCAATAAGGTTGTTTCGAGAACCGTTCCTCTAAAAACTTTTGGAACGACAGATCCTGCTTTAACATCAGTAGTCAGGTACTTAATCCATGATTCCTCAGAATATGCATCCGGCGATATTTTCATTGTTGATGCAGGAACTGCCTTAGCAGGTTTCTCGTCGCTCTAAAATTAGCTCATGAAAACATGAAGTGTTGGTTTTGTCTCATTGTACATTGTTCAATTCTTGAAGCAAAATGCATCTTAATTAATGGAGTTTGAACTAATAGCACAAGATACAGATAACTCTGTCCGTCAAGACTAGAACAACTGGGAAGAAATGACCTGAGACCTTATGGTTCTCAACCCAGTTCATTGACCACTTGACCACACCTTTGCATTAAGTGCTCGAGGTTAAGGAGTATTTACCAAGAGAATTCAGTCATGAAAGACTATCATTAACAGACGTAATGATGCATATAATGTTTACATATAAACATGGCTTATGACTTACAGCACTTGTAGCATTATATACATATAAACAGGCAATTTACCCAAAGATTCTGATCACCTTTAAATGTTTAAATATTTACAACGCGTTTTCTCAAAAGAGAGATGGACCAGGTTAAAACATATACATGTAAACATACTATTTACCCAAAAGATATGTTGACCAGTTTCCGGAGCTTTATAATATACAAAAACATGTCATATTACCTAGTAGCAGTTTTCCTTCATTTGCAGATCGCTTCACTTCACAGCCAGATATCGCACAAAAAGACAGCTTTTTTCCTTCATTTGCAGAAAGGAATGAGTGAAAAGGTACATGCAAACAGAGAGAATAAAGTTCAATGATCATATACGTGAAATTAACCCCTGATAGGCTTTTCGTTTAATGTCATAGAAGAATATCTCATCCATAATGGCAGAGGAAACGAGAACCAGCTTCATCAGAAGAGATTGAAGCCTGACCATCGTGCACTAAAAAAGAAAGTGCAAACAAATTCTCGACAGTATGAGCAAAGGAAATTCTCCTGAAAAAGAGTTTGTCAAGCATGACACTTTTCTTCTCCTTTAAGAGCTCTGATATGTTCGACATATTCTTGTTATCATCAGGTTTGTCCTTGGCAGTTTCACCAGCAACCTATTAAAATACTCGGCAATGGAAGATTAGTTACCAACCAAACAACATAAAAAGAGTTGCAAACACAGTAGATGGCCTCGTCTTTAGCTTCCTTCAAAAGAAAAGTAAATGTAGGGGAGATGACCATACCAGTGTTGGTCGAGTAAGGTAGACCTTCCTCGGAGGCATTTTCCTATAAACAGCAATCTCGTTTGCATAAGAATGATGAACTTTAGGCTTCTGATATCGACTAAAAGCTAAAAGCTGCTCCCTTGGCTTAAATTCAGTTTTCAGAACTCCAAGCCTGAGAATGAGCAGAAAGTATTCAACAAATTAAACATAATGACATTATTTTTCTTCGTTCTCTTCAAATTCATTATTAAATGAATGATTATCTTACATTGTCTTGCATCCTTTGCCTTCCATAAACACGAGTGAAGCATCAGATCCGATCTTTTCCCAATTCACAGTTTTCACTGACTTGAACAAGTAACGTCCTCTTCGTGAACTGTAGCCTTTAAACAACCAGGAGATGAACATAGAAGGTGAGACACTACAATTGGGACGTAAATGGAGAGATTCCACGCCCGAGTCTTGGCCTCTTAACTGGAAAACCATACATCATAAAGTATACACTGCTTCAGGGACAATACATAACAAATTTTTACAGAAATTTCACGTGACGATTGATACTGAGATAACACATTATGCCTTTCTATTCAAGATTTTCTATTGATATTTGGGGGTGAAATTCAGATATTCGACTACTATCTGAGCTACGAAGACCCCCTTTTCATTCGAGATGTTCTTTTCAACTGATTGAATAATGGCAAGCCTTTTGACAGTTTATGAAAACAAAAATGCATCTGTCTTGTACATTACTTTCAGTTGCGTTCGCCTATTTTATATATCCGTATTGTTCTTTACGTGTACATATTTACACAACATCACACACACAAGGAAAAACACTTTCTGCAAAGCAGTGTCGGGCGATCCCCCTTTGTACTGTTAAGCCACGAGAAAGAAACATAGCGGAGGTACCCAAACAAGTGAAAGATCGCTTCCCTTTCCGATCCCCGTCTTAATTCATGTGATGCACTTCTGTCTTTTTCCCCATCCAAAAAGAACATCATCTTTCTATGCAGTCATTAGATAGAATTTAACTTTAAACTTCCAAATATCTATGACTTATTCCAAAACCAAAAGTTACAAAAGAAAATTCTTTGGTAACCTTTATGTCCAAATCAAAATATTTCACATAAATTAGGACGTCAAAAATAATATGCACACACATATATAAAAGTTCACCCCTGTACACTAAGCTAACACTATGCATGAGTCCAAGGAAGACTGAACCACAATGATCTACAACAACAACAACATACCAATGGAATCTCACAAGTGAGGTCTGGGGAAATAGAATGTACGCAAACATTACTACTAACAATTTATTATATTAAAAAGAGATTATTTTCACAACTCGAGCCTATTATCTCGTCACATAATAACAACTTCACCAGTTACACTAAAGCTTTCCTCTAAAGACATTGGAATTTGGTAGAGAGAAGCAATATACCATTGCAATACAAGTCATCAACACTATTTAACACAATATTGAACTTATTTGACCCTCCAGCTCCTATTTCACATCTTGTCTCTGCATTTCAAGAAAACCAAAAAAATCATCATCAAGAAAAGAGAACTATAGCAAAACTAATGACATGAATAGTGTAACACATCAACTATGTTTCTAATGACAAGAGTACTGTAATCGAACACTAGGACCAAGTGCATCAGATTGACTGTGCCATAAATTAAACTATTTTTATTACTTAGTACTACCTTTTTGTTATAGTTTATTTGCCGAGTAAAAATTTTGATTGTGCCACAAAAAATAATTTATTTTTCTTTCTAAATTTGATTATAGTACATTTCGTATTTTAATTTATTCATCTTATTTTAATTTTAATTATACTCCTTTATTATTGTTTATGAGACATAATTAGAATTTTGAGAATCGATTAAATTTTTTTAATTGAAAACCTTTTTTATTTATTATTTTAAATATTTTATAAATATTGTGATTTATAATATTTTTTAAAAATTTTTTGTTTTATGTCACATAAATTAAGATTGAAAAAATAACTTTTTCACCTTTATAAAATTAAATTATTTGAAAACATACCTCTCGTATATCAATTTATTTATCTTGCTTTTTGTTTAGAAAAGATAATCTATTTCTTAAGTTAACAACTCGTTAACTATTTTATATTGAAAGGTTTTTCTAAAACTATGTGTATTCAAAAGCATATAACCATCTATATTTTTATATATAAAAAAAATTATAAATATATGTGATTTATTCAATTCATTTTAGTCCCCATAAAAATAAAATTACAAAAAAAAAAAATTTAAAACAAAAAATGCTTTCCAACATTTCAGCTTCCTCTTCTTCCACCACCGCTTTCTTCCTCTCCTCCACCGCGAAATTTCTCCGGCCAACATTTTCTTCTTGCCGTAAAGCCCCCCTGCAGTTTCCAATCCAACAAAAACGGCACCGTTTTGTGTTTTCTCTGACAACGGCAGCTTCAATGGACTCTGCTGCCATCGTTGATTCAGTTGCTGATGATTTAAAGAAACAAAGCTTAGAAGGAGTTGAAATTAAGCGTAAGTTGAATCTGGAGGAGCTTAATTGGGATAACTCGTTTGTTCGTGAGCTGCCTGGCGACCCCAGAAGTGATAATATTCCAAGAGAGGTTTGTGTTCTAATTACTCAAAGATTTTTGTATTCAAGATTGAATTTTTATTTGATTGTATGTAAAGGGTCCTTTGTTTATTGGGTAAATTACTCTTTATGGGGTTGATTAGACACTCAAACTTGGCTTCCAAATTTTTATGGAGTATTGGGTGTCCACGAGATACAGTGAAGATGAGTTTGAAATCAAGTTGAGGTGTCTAGATGTACACTTGGAGTGTTTACTTGCTAGATGAGTCTAAGTTGGAGTGTCTGCTTATGCATTTTGTCTGTATCAAACATTGTGCATGTAGGTGTTGCATGCTTGCTACACGAAAGTTTTACCCTCTGTACCAGTAAATAATCCTCAGCTTGTAGCATGGTCAGAATCAATGGCGGATTTACTTGAATTGGATCCTAGAGAGTGAGTTTTTAAATGCTTGTTGTATCTTATGCCCATGCTAATTGTGGCTTGATGAAATTGTCACGGACTGACTTTAATCTTTCAGATTCGAGAGGCCTGATTTTCCCCTTATATTCTCGGGGGCATCACCATTGGTGGGAGCGTAAGTCTCCAAAGCTTGTCGACTTTGTCTTTGAAATTTTAGTAATGGAACAACATCTAAGGTCGGACCTGATTCTGCAGGATACCTTATGCCCAAAATTATGGGGGACATCAGTTCGGCACATGGGCCGGGCAGTTAGGGGATGGTAGGGCAATAACTCTTGGAGAGATTTTGAATTCAAAGTCACAAAGGTGGGAGCTGCAGCTTAAGGGCGCAGGAAAGACCCCCTATAGTCGTTTTGCTGATGGTCTTGCAGTGCTTCGTAGTAGCATCCGGGAATTTCTTTGCAGTGAAGCAATGCACGGTCTTGGAATCCCAACAACACGAGCACTTTGTCTAGTGACTACAGGAAAAGAAGTCCTGAGGGATATGTTTTATGAGTATGTTCCTCAGCGATGATTTTTTATGTTGTTTGATAAGCTGTAAAAATCAGCAAGAAATGATCTTGCTAGCCTTGAATTGCATTTTACGTTCTCTTCCATCGTCATCATGTCTATCATCTTTGCTTTCCAATCTTATATGCCTTTGGAAGAATGAAACTGTGAGGAGTTCGATGAAGTTGATGAGAAGCACCTATAGACTTCTTTCCAGGGAGGTTTGGAGTCTGCATAGTAATTCATGTCTTGGAAGCATACTCTGGATAATTGTAAATTTGTTCATCATAGTGCATTTTCATTTCTGCTATTGATTATTGTCTTCCGTCTTATGCAGTGGAAATCCCAAATATGAACCTGGTGCAATAGTCTGCAGAGTTGCCCAATCCTTCCTGCGTTTTGGTTCTTATCAACTGCATGCCTCTAGAGGAAAAAAGGGTTTTGAGATCGTCCGTTCTTTAGCAGACTACACCGTTAGATATCACTTCCCCCATTTGGAGAATTTGACTAGGAGCGAATGCAAATTATCCAACATAGGCGAGGAAGACAATTTAGCTGTGGATTTAACTTCAAACAAGTATGCAGGTAAATATAAAGGTTATCTTGAAGATAATATAGGGATTCCCTTGCCTATGGAAAATTATCTCCTTTTAAAGACTGCATATAGTGTGTGGAAGGGATTCCCTTGCCTACAAAAAATTATCTCCTTCTAAAGACTACTATTTTCCTCTGCTGTAGAAAGAATATAAGTGCATCAGTTTATGTATACTTTCGATAATTTACATCCTTTCACTGATTTGGGTGCATGATTTCAGCATGGGCAGTGGAAGTTGCTGAGAGGACTGCATCTATGATTGCCAGGTGGCAGGATGTTGGTTTCACACATGGAGTCATGAACACTGATAACATGAGCGTGTTAGGGCTCACTATTGACTACGGTCCCTTTGGCTTTTTAGACTCTTTTGATCCCAGTTACACACCAAATACCACTGATCTTCCTGGCCGAAGATATTGTTTTGCAAATCAGCCTGATGTAGGTTTATGGAATGTTGCACAGTTTACCGCTGCTCTATCTACTGCCGAGTTGCTAAGTGATGAGGAGGCAGATTATGCCTTGGAAAGGTATCTTAAGATGCTATCATTTGACCATTTGCTCAATTGTTTTGTCTTTGTGATTGCTCGATTATTTCTCCTTTTTGCTACTGTTGATGTTACTCTGGTTATTTCTTTAGATATGGTAACAAATTCATGGACGATTACCAAGATATCATGACGAGGAAACTTGGTCTGGGGAAATACAATAATAAGTTGATTGGTGAACTACTCAAGAATATGGCTGTAGATAAAGTTGATTACACGAATTTCTTTCGATCTCTATCAAACATCAAAGCTGGTCCTGCAATTCCAGAGGACCAATTATTGATTCCTCTTAAAGATGTTCTCTTAGATATTGATATGGAACGCAAGGAAGCCTGGACAAGCTGGGTAAAGTCATATATACGAGAGGTATGTAACGACGAATTTCCTTATCAAATTATACAATGCAGCTGCCGCAATCCCAAGGGTTGGCTATATGAATCCTCACTGTTTATGTCTGGTCTGTTTAAGTTCATTTCAGTTCAATATTATAGTGTCACTTTTTCTACATCTTGCAGCTCTCTGCAACTGGTGTATCAGATGAGGAGAGGAAAGTTTCAATGAATTCTGTAAATCCCAAGTACATCCTCAGAAACTATCTATGCCAGAACGCCATTGATGCAGCCGAACAAGGTGATTTTGGGGAGGTTCAGCAGTTACTGAAGGTTATGCAACGCCCATTTGATGAACAACCTGGCACGGAGAAATACACACAGTTGCCTCCAGCTTGGGCTCGTCGTCCTGGTGTATGCATGCTTTCTTGTTCCTCGTAAGGTTTCGAGGTGTATGCTTATGCTTTCTTGTTCCTCATAAGATTTCCACTATGTAATACAAGAGTTTAACTTGTATATAATAGAAATCAGTTCTTCATTTTTGTAGTAATGTGTAAAAAGTACGTTAACAGTTGTATCCTAAGTGACAGAGTGGCCCTCAATAGGAACGAGGCAATTTTTGTCATATTTTGATTATGTTAGTCCATGGATTATTTTGTGAAATGATTTTTGATCAATTTTTTGGGAAATCTTTACAGACAACCACGTGTGGAATTTCACGGGGTATATTGTTGTTATAAAATAGTTCTTTCGGACTCGGGGAAGATTTTCAATGATCTCAACCTAATTTATTATGAGGTGTTTTTTGGCATTTAGGGTCACTCAAACAGGAATTGGGTAATTTTCTCCATCTTTCATGTGTGTTAGCTCATGAATTTTTTGATTGTATGACCTTTAGTCAATTTTATCATAAATCTTTCATTGAACCGTGTGTAAGGACTTGTGAAAGAATTCTATAGCCTCAGCCTGATTTACGAAACATTTTTTTGTCTTTTAGGGGTCACTAAATAGGAATTGGACAATTTTTCCTCTATTTTTTCATGTATTAACCCATGAAATTTTTGTAAAATTCATTACAAACGATCATGTAAAATTTTCACGAAAAATGGCGTCGGAAGAAAATTGTCCCAAAAATCCATGAGCTAACACGCATGAAAAATGAAGAAAATTGTCTAATTCCTATTAAGTAACCCATAAACGCTAACAAGCTTTTGCGGAAAAATTGATCAGAAGTCATACCAGCAAACACTTGATTGGCTCAGGTATGTTATCATGGAATTGGAAGAAGCAGAATACATGGCCAAAGATTCCAAGTGAATTAGAGCAAAATCAGAGTGAAGATTATTCAGACACACATACTTGTTTAGGGGTTAACCTGAATACAACACATGTATTTGTTCAATTTTCCTCATGTAGAGGTAAGCTCTTCTATCTTTTCTGGAAGTTGAAAAACTTCATAGCCAAAGCAAATGTGAGGCCAAAAACAACAGGAAATGCAACAGTCATAACTGCAACTACCCCAAGAAAATCATGCTTGAAACCGAAGTAACGCCTCAAGAATTGTTTGACTGTTTCATCAGTATCAACCATTATGTTTTGGAGGTCTCCAAATTGCGATGCACCCAAACCATACAATGTCCAGGCAACAGGACAAGCCCAATAGTACCATCTCCACCATATCGGCATACTCTGCTTATTTAAAAACAACGAAAACTTGTCATCATCGTCATGCTCTGAAATGATACAAAATGGAAATATTTCAACTTACAGGTCGTGGAACGATGAATCCTGAGAAAAGATTCCATATTGCATAGCCAAAGATAGAGACAATTTGCGCGATATTTTGATTTGGGGTAATGGCAACAGTCATCATACCATAGAAGGTGAAGTATAAAAGAGTGAAGTACATGATGAACAAGTACCAGAAGAACTTGGCTGCTGTCCATTCGAATTCAATCATAGAATAGATGATAACAGCATAGGAAACAGCTTGCAGAAAGACATATGGCATTTCAATGAATGTCTGCAAATTAGAGTTATTTCTTTTTAGACTTTTGAAACAGGAAATCGGCTTATAACAAGTTAAGTTCCCGGCTTACTTGTCCAAAGGCATAGGGGATGGAAGAATACATTCCTGCAGCTCTTTCTCTGTAATATACTGTACGTTCAACGGCTACAACAGGCATCACTGATGATGCATTTTGAAAGCCAAGGAAGAAAACAGGAGCATACATTGATCCCAACGCGTCAAATATGTGTTGGCTCTTACCCCTATTACACACACACAAAAAAAGCTTTTAGCATTAAGAACTAAAAAGTGTTTTCCAGATTATATGTCTAGACTTACACTTTTCTACCAAGATCCCAGAACATTGTCCCGATGGCCAAGGCGATGACGAGTGTAAAGATATATCTGACTGAAGTATAAGCAGGATTACGCCAGTATGACCAGTGTTGCTTCCAAAGGCAAGCCATACATTGGGTCCAAAATGGTTGTGAGTAGTGACTGTTGAAATGCAAGTCTTGTGTACCAGGGCGAGGCACGCTAAGTTCACTTATCAATGATCTATTCCTCCTGTAAAGGTCTGATTGCTTGTATAGATCAGTAAAATCAACCCCCAAAATCATTTCCTGAGCAGAGTTTGTGACTTCTAACATCCAAGTTGCTGGATTGTAGCCATCTTGTATTTTACTTACCCCAGGAATTGACTGAATACAAGAAGAATTTGTTTGTTATTTGATCGGGTTAACTCGAAAAAAAGGAAGCTCATTTATGTACTTAAGACAACTTGCCTCAAAGTATCTGATCAAATGGCAAGAATGGTGACCCAATGGACCAACATATATCTCTTTTCCTCCTCGTTTCATTAGAAATAGCTGCAAAGAGTGGTCTTTGTATTAGTATCCGATGTCAAAAGGGAAAGAAGACACATTACTCAATTCACCTCATCAAAGGCTTCAAAAATGTCGATACTAGGCTGATGGATGGTGCAAACAATGGTTCTTCCTGTGTCAACTGTGTTCCTAACAGTTCTCATCACAATTGCGGCAGCTCTTGCATCCAGCCCCGAAGTTGGTTCATCCATGAAAATGATAGAGGGGTTCGCCACTAGTTCCACTGCAATGGTCAACCTTTTGCGTTGCTCGGTTGAGAGACCGTTGACTCCTGGTAGACCAACCAGGGCTGATCTTAATGGTGTAAGCTCCACAAGTTCCATAACTTCTTCAACAAACATCTGCACAATGATATTAAATAGGAAATGTCACATGATTTCCACTTTTATTGCATTTAACTGATTCTCAAAAGCAGCCAACCTTTCTGGTCTTTTCATCGACATCAGAAGGTAAACGCAACCAAGCGGAGTATACTAATGACTCATAAACTGTAACATAAGGTGAATGGATGTCATTCTGTTCACAGTATCCAGATATACGCGCAAATGTTTCTTGCTTCTTCGGATAGCCAGAGATCTTGATACTACCCTCAATATATCCTCCTGTTTTTCGTCCGGCCAGTACATCCATCAACGTTGTTTTTCCAGCACCACTAACTCCCATCAAAGCTGTCAAAACACCGGGCCTGAAAGCTCCGCATACACCATGCAGAAGTACCAATCTATCTTCAGTGGCCCCTTGATATTTCATTTCCTGCAAGTACCATTAGAAAGTTCAGTATCCCTAATTTTTTATCCATACAATTCCCAGCTAGTTACCTGAGGCATGTCAACAGAGTAAGTAACTTCATCGAAGGTGAGGGAATGCGGTTCAAATGGAAGAATCATTCCTTTTTTCTTATTCTGGCCCTCACTATTCGACACTTCTTTCTCAATGCTCGTTGTTTTGGCATCATCGGTGCCTTCTGATATCATAGCTTGGGGGTTACCAAATGCTGTAGATATTCAACTAAACATTCAGTGTTTTCATCTTTATGGAAAAATGAATGATGAAACTCTAAAGATACTCACGCTTGAGATAAGCGAGTGCAAGACTGTAGCAGATGTTAAAGGCGATTGTGAATCCAATAAGTGCACCGACACCTATCCAGTACCAGTGTGCATTTGGGAAGAACCCTCGAGATCTTACGACTGCAACTCCAATTGAATCAGTTCCAAATGGTGCAATTTGTTTCCACTTTTTCCCATCAAATTCATTCACAAGAATTGAATTCATAGAATACATCATTGGAGATAACCAGTAACCCCATATCCACCATTTCTTCACATCATCTACAACATTAGCAATAGGCTGTTAGAGTAATCAGTTTTAGCTAGGTAAAAGCTTCTACAAACACATAAATCACCAAATATACTTCGTGAAAGAACGAATCCACCCAATGCAAATTGTAAAAGCAGAACAAATGTTCCGAATGTATTAGCAACTCCCATGGTCCTTCCTGCTGCCCCAATGAAGCGGAACAATCCTGACGCCATCAGGTGTACACATACGAGTACCAAGAAATGTTTGAACAATCTGCAAAAAGAGATTCATGTTTAGTATCATGGGAAAAAGGAAACCGCTGAAGATAACCTGATCTTTATACTGCATCATATATTTGTTCTTTACCTTCCAGGGCTCGGATCAAATCCGATGACATAGTAAGTGAGAAACACCCAAAGACCAACTTCAACAAATGTTATAGGAATTTTGAGTATCCATGAGGGCATTGCATAAGCCCATGAAGGGAAAAAGAGAAGGTCCCTTTGCTTGTAAAAGACAGGAAGTTTGAGAATTGTCAGAGAGATCTCAGCCATTCCGTTAAACATAACCGTAGTGACAATAAAAAAGAGGGCACCAACATATTTTGCTCCATCTTCAATAGTATCACGGGGCATCTTAGTTCGGAAAAAGAGGGTCATTGATATAAGTGCCATAATTGTAAGCTGTTAACAGATCAAAACCACGCAGCATTAGTAAATATGATGAGACAGAAACATGAAAATTTAATGTTTTCATAGACTAAGTTGTCACCTGAGTGAGCTTGAAGATGTAAACAAATGAGTTCCTCTTCATTAGTAGGAGTTCTCGTTCCGTGCAGACCTTTAAGAGTTGTTTCTTCCCTACACCATACTTTTGAGTTGACAAAGCAGCAGGATGGCTTTTGTTCTTGTCATATGAAGCTGCAAGCTCATTGCTGAGTTTCCTCCCAACATGGAACGATTGATATGCCTCAGCAAATTCTTTTGACGTGATAAACCGATAAGTTTCATCTCTCCTCATCCAATATTGCTGCTGGTCTTTCTTTGAAGTCACCTGTGACAAATTTAAAATTTTCACTATCAGAAGAGAAAATAGATCAATGCTTGCAAACCTTATTAGTTTATCATAAGACATACTTCTTGTAAGAAGTCAGCCACGCCTTTTCTCTCAGGACATTTGAAACCCATCGACTCGAAGAAGCCAAGGACGTCCTCTCGAGGACCCTGATAGACAATTCTCCCATCTGATAACAGAATAATGTCATCAAACAAGTTGTACGTCTCGGGTGCTGGCTGCAGGAGAGATATCACAGCAGTTCCATTCAAAATTTGCACAGATTGTCTTAGAGAGTTCACTATTGAGTAAGTAGTTGAACTATCCAATCCAGTTGAGATTTCATCCATGAAAAGTGCCTTTGCCGGTCCAACGAGCATTTCTCCTGTCGTCACACGCTTCTTTTGTCCTCCTGAAATACCTCTTATCATTTCATCTCCCACCATGGTATCTGCACAAATATCCAGTCCCAAAAGCTGCAGTGGAATACACAAATCACTTACGTATCAAATGTTCTTCCTCCTTTTGATTATCGAAAATTAGTGAAACATGTTTTTTGTTACCTTCAGAACATAATCTGTAACAAAATTGGTTCCTTGTCCTTCTGCCTACATTGTCACAAAATAACTAAGGTTATACGAATTTGCTTTCGATAGAGGAAAATATTCTACTTGCTTACCTTCATGAAAATATCAATATCAGGATCTGGCTTGATTTTAGCTGATTTCTCTCTTCTTGACAGTTCAACCAACATCTCTGCAAAAAATTCCGAGAAACATCAATCGATATATCATCTACCCTAGCTAAATTTCAACAGAAAAAAAGGAAAGAAATACTAACCATAACGCGAGCCAACTCCTTGACATCTTGCAGAGAATTCCAAGGTTTCTCTCACAGTCATTTCTCCTATGTGTAAATCATGCTGGCCAATATAAGCAGCTGTTCTTTGTGGCACAAATTCATTCATTCCATGTCCATTATAGGTTACTTTTCCAGTTACCTGAGCAACAAAAGACAGATGTTTGGATGGATAGAAATGACAACCAAACTTTGCAACGTCAGTATAGATAACTTAAATCCCTTCGATACGTAGAACTAATGGTGTTACCTTAAGGGAAGAGTCAAGCTTTCCAGCCAAAGCTAATAGCAACGTAGTTTTCCCGGAACCTGGAGGTCCTAAAAGCAAAGTCATTCTGCAAGGCTTAATGATACCACTCACATCATTAAGAATAGTTAGTTTTCTCTTTCGATTTGGTAGGATATGGAGAGAGTTCAATATATCCTATCAATCCAAAAAAATAAAAAGTTAGTTACATATACCATTTTTGTTAAAGAAAATCGCGATTTGAAATTTTAGATTTTTTACCTCAACAAAATTAGTCATAGAGTTGATAAATGTAGGCAAAGCTCTACTTCCTACATATGCATCTGCCTCAATAGTTAAATGCTCATATCTTACTTCTATTTCTGGCAAATCTATCCCAACTCTGTAAAAAAGAAATCGCAAACCACTTATGTAGTCATCGATAAACAACAACATCTCGATTCTAAGCAAGTCAAACTAACTATATGAATCCTCATCACCCTATCGCTTCATTTAAGCTCATCTCATAAAAAAAAAAAAAAACTAGTCTTAGATTGACATATAGCCATGTTATGACATACTTAACGCCATAAATTTCAAAAGTTTTTTCTTTCTTAATCTCCATCTGCAGTCAAATTACGTCACAGAAGGAATACAGCTTTAGATTTTCTAACAATGCATACCTCTGTAACAAGTCCTAACAAACACTGAACCTAAAGTAAACGTCAAACACTGCTAAAATGTAATCAGAACTAATTGCTATTGTATACATTCAGTTACCTGTCGATTCTTTGCCTGAGTTTCAACAATAACTTCTCATTATCCTCATCTGTAACTTTCACAAGCCTTTCAAGCAACTTTTTTCTTTCTGGAAAACCAAGATCATGTATATCAATTTCAGCAGATGCACCTTGTGATCCAAGCAAGAGACCTTTTCTCAAACGATCAAACGTTGGAAGTTTTTCAAGAGCTGCCCATTTAAGAGCCTCTTCATCATCCTCATCTCTCGCTGAACGATTAAAAATCTCCCCTTCATTGCCAGTCCACCTAGAATTATTAACACTATTCCTCTTTGAACTTAAGCTCATTCTCAAACTATTTCCCCTTGTTATTCTTTCTCTCAAACTAGTACCTCTGGAATTTGTTGGCTCCATTTTGAACCATAAAAAAGTTTAGTTAAGTCTGTTGCTAAGAGATTATTATATAGTAGCAAGTAGAAAAGCCAGGGGATTATTGAATAGTAGATGGTTTGAATATATCTTTTAAAAATTGCACACCTAAAGAGAGTAGCGGCAGAAAATTTCCAAAAACAGAAAAAAGAGAGACTATAGTTAGGTGTATTCATGGAAGTCATTTTTTCACTAAAAAGAAACCAAGTAAATTAAGTCGGTTCTTCATTGCTTCGGCTTTTCTTGATTTTCTTAAACACAAATTCATTCAATTTTACCTACACTCAAAAGAGGACTACAAACTCAAGATTTGACAAAGCAGAAAGTTTCAGGATGTTGAAAATATGGTGAAAAATGATATTTTCACAACTATATTCAAGCATAACACAATCAAAACAATTACTTTTTAAGAAAATTGTCGTTTCACAATAGATTGCGATGGTAATAATCGAAATAAATATTGATGAATAATTTAAAGCCTCAATTTAAAGCAAAATTATTTTTAACATGAAATAGGTTTTTTGATTTATATATCAAAATAAAATTACAAATCAAACTAAATCGTTAACGGAATAGACATAAATCTAAAAAGTGTGTAACTGATTTTTAAATTGATATTTATCTTATTTATTTGGTCCAATTTTTCTTTATTACTTTTCGCTTAAAATAAAATTTATCAATTCTTAAAATTGAAATATCAAACTAAAAAAAAAATATATAATTCTATTTT
This sequence comes from Solanum sejunctum, assembly GCA_025642045.1. Classification (NCBI taxonomy): domain Eukaryota; kingdom Viridiplantae; phylum Streptophyta; class Magnoliopsida; order Solanales; family Solanaceae; genus Solanum; species Solanum sejunctum. Next base: position 22,852,211 of record JAOTQJ010000011.1, on the reverse strand, counting down.
TTGGTATAACAACTTTTATTGGCCATTCTAGTTATATGTTATTATTTATTAGCAATCCAAAATCAGCAATTTTTTTTCTGTTAAAGTCAAAATGCTTAAGACTTTGACATTAATTGGAACATCAAATATTTTGTTACTCCTATTTATTTATGTTAGGTCCAACCTATATTTTTTAAATTATATTTTTTAATTTTTTAGAAATGTTATATTTTTAAATATAGAGGTCAGGCTGCGTACATCCAACCCCCCCTTACACAGCAATGGACGGAAGCCTTTGAGGCATTGGGCTGATGTTATTATTATATTTTTTAATTTACTCTACATCATTTAGACTATTAAGAGTCAAATGGAAACTCTTCTAGTCCTTTTTTTCCATCCATTTATGGACTTCTTAATCATCCTCAATAGAATAAGTAAATTTTAATATTTTTTAAAAAATGAACAAATCTACTTTTTTTAGTTGAAGGCTTTTTTCCCGAGGTTTCAAATAACAATAACAACATATTCAGTGAAATTCTATAAGTGAGGTATAGGGAGAATAAAATATACGCAGATCTTATCACTACCTCAAAGATAAAGATGTTCTTTTCTCGAAACCCTCGTCTCAAACTTTTCAATTATGAATTTATTTATATAATTTTCAATTGATAATATGGACAATATATATCCATTTAACTTTTCTTGTGTGTATACTTACAATCAATTTTTTGCTATCTTATTGTAAAAGAGTTGGGCATGTCTAACTTTCTTTCAGATTTTTAAATTTTTGGACTTTAATTTATATGGTAGGGTCCATGCCAAATTAATAATCATCACCTCAAGTTGGATTTAATTTAAAAAAAATCAATCTCTTTATTTATCAGTTTTAATTTTAAAACTTCTTTTTTCACTTGGCAATTAAAATTATTCAGGAAGCAATTTAAAAAGAATCATTTTTTTTATTTATTAAGTATATCAACAAGAGTGTTATCATGTTTTGCCTAATAGAGTTGTTAATAATCATTTTTAGTATCCAAAAATGGCAACTTTTTGAAAAAAGAAAGAAAAGACTTCTATCATTAGGGTATTTATTACTATCAATGCTCTTTCTATTCCATATTAATTTAATTTTTTAGATTTTTTACATTATTCAAAATAATTTAATTATTCAAAGTTCACAATAAATATTTAAATTTTTTTTATATTTATCTTTTTCTGAAAAGAAACTATTGGAGCTATGCAATACCAAAAAAATAAAATGTGGGCCTTTTTATGCCAAATTTTAGGTCACTGACGGTCTAATTCCTAATTTTTTTGAGAATTGATTTAATTTTGCTGTCGATCTTTGGTAATGCATCTTGTTTAATATATATATTTAGAATATATTTTAAAAAATCGTATTAACTCTGTTATACAATTTTTACCACATATTTTAGGATTACTTATATTAAATATTTGTGACTTCTTAAAATATAATTTTTGAAGAATTAATATAAATAACTTTGCCTCCAATTAAGTAAACTTTTAAAAAAAATGATGAATAAATAAAGATAATCCATGGAAAAATATCACTACTTATACTGTTGTACAAAGTTGGTCCTTTATAATTTTGTGGCCAATAACGTGAGTTTTATTTGCTTAGACGATCTTTTTTATAGACTAATCTATCATATTTCTCCACCTCCCTAATATATAAATATACTAACTCTATTGACTTTATTCTTGATTAACTTTTGGCAAGTTAGCGCAGACCCCTACCTCTTACATTAATAATAATTAGAAGAACAATACACACTGCATGATAAAAATAACTTTTTCTAAAGATATTATTTTGTTTGAAGTTGACATGATACATCGTTTAAGAAGTAATAATAAAAATGATAATTTTATTATATATTACTCTTTAAATATAATAAGTTCATACGCTAGGAGGTGATTTAATAATAAGAGTGAATTAAGAACGATAATTATCTCTTGATTTTTTAAATTGGATAAGTAAAAATGAAGATTTATGTCACGCTCCGAACCTAAGGCCTAGATGTGACCAACAAATAGGGGACCCGAAGGAACCCCAAACAAGCCCCATAGTATATCATTACACATTCTTGGTCGCGAAAGCAATTAAAATGACAATAAGATCATCATCATCAACATCATCAACATACCCCAGTGCCTCAAAAGGCTCGCGCTCATTGCGAGGTGAGGGGGGGTCGGATGTACGCAGCCTAACCCATATGTTTTAAAACATAAAGCGGCTGTTTCCGGATGACCCATGAGGAGCGTCGAAAGTTGCATTGACTAATTGCTACTTCACAAATGAAAGAAGCGCGGACAGTTTAAAGAGTCATTTTGCTTTATTCCATTATACTCCAAAGTCAAAAAATAGTCAATCTTTGGCTCCATCCAAGAGATAAGTATAAACAAGGGGAATCGGGTCTAAGGTAAAGGGTTAAACACTTGAATAACATAAATGAGTCAAAGCTCAAGCGTAATACATAACTTGTCTAATAACACCTCTAGACATAAAACTTAGCGGGAGCTAAGACAAACAACCAGGCTCACCCTCATAGTCTTAAGTATTCCAAAATATACAAGATGTAGTCTAAACATAAGCATGAAAGAAGATAGATATTGTCCTCGGACATGAGGACTCACCAAAAGCTAACTTGAACAATCTGTCTAGCCACGAGGAGAATCAATAGGGGCTCCAATTCGTACATGGTAACATCATGTACACATAGAGTATGCATTAGTACATTTGAATGTACTAAATATGTGGGGTACAATGTATGTAACTTACCAAAACCTGCATATCGATATTAGATGACAAGACACATAATATAGAAAGAGTTGAATATCGAAGAATGTAATATACGAGATACTATGAAAGTCATGATGAATAAAATGCAAATGATGCGCTTATATATATTGGGGATGTGACCTCAATCGACATAAGTAAGACCAAGCGGGCTATTACTTGGAATCCTGATGAAATTCCCTCATCGGTAAAGAAGTGATCTACTTGCCAAGGATAGACCATACTTCACTTTACAGGACAACTCCCTCTTCGTATGAAGTAACCTTCCTTACGGGAAAACTCCCTCTTCGGATAGGATTTTCACAAAATCACAAATCAAATTATTTCTTCTCCTTATAAGACAATTCCCTCTTCGGATTGAAAACCTATGCTAGGCACATAGTTCAAGGAAAGGGAGAGGGCCCTTGGGGATAGCCCTAATGCCCCCAATCCATCAGTGCTAAGTCATCATCCACAAGAATATATATATATATACTTTCAAACGACGTGAATCATTTCCGAAACTATTTCAATGCATTCTTAGGCTTAAAGGCCAAAATATAATTTCATAATCCATACACTCATGCATAGGAATAGCCCATCATATACAAAATGATGCACGCACCCAAAATGATCAAAGAGGCAAAATCAAAGACATATATGTGATCACAA
>JAOTQJ010000011.1:22810620-22848663 GCA_025642045.1 Solanum sejunctum | reverse complement strand
CATAGGAATAGGCCAAAATATACAAAATGATGCTCGCACCCAAAATGATCAAAGAGGCAAAATCAAAGACATATATGTGATCACAATATTATCATAACCAACATTTTATCAAAACTCATATCATGGAACATAATTGGGCTTAACTCATAACATAATTTCTCAAAATAATTCATGTACATGAATGCATATGCTATGGACAATGAGAAAATGGCATGAGTAATTAGAATTCAATCTAAAATCAACAATATAATATGAAGTTCAATCAAAAATATTATTAAATCCACATTTAAATTCATAGTATAATCACCCATGCATTTAGAAGTCTTAAAGGGGACATTCATACTTGAAAATCCATAAACCCTAAAGAAAATCCTCATGTAATGGTTTAAATCACATTAAAATCATCAAATAAATACTACTCATGTCTAATTAGAATTTTAGGATTCATAATCTTCAAAACCCCGATTCAAAGTAAACTAGAAATCCATGAGTTTGCTTAAAAATAATTTTGGGTCTCCTTGATTGAAAGGAAGCCAAGGATCAACCCGCATACCTTAGACTTTGAGTTCCTTGGAATTGAGTTTGAGAAGAATAGAAGCTTGGAAGTGGGTCTTGGAATCCCAACTTGTTCTTGGGTTTCCTTAAAATTGAATTGGAGCTTAATGGAGGCTCTTGAGAGGATTTGGGAGTGTGATTGAGATGAGACTAGTGAGTTTTATCCTTTGAAATATTGTTTAGGTCTTTTAGGAAGGTTAAGATACCTTAGGAAGTCAAAAAGAGTCATTAGAATAATTAACATTACGAAAATATCATTAGTGAACAGATGAAAAACTTGGCAAAGTGTTGCCCCACAAAAGGTCCCATGGGTCGTGCCCGTGTGGAGGGTTCGTGGCACCATACTTGGTGCAGGAAAGTGTTGCCTAGGCTCCACGTCAAGGGCCATGGGTCGTGATCCATGCCACAGGTCGTGGTGAGGGAGGGTGGCTCAACACTTGGCAAAAAAACTCCCCAAAATGCCCACTTTAGCCCTCTTGCTCACCTTCACACTTCACCCCACGACTAGTGACAAGCCACACAATCCGTGCCACTAGTCATGGTCCATGCTTAGGCCAAAAATGGCTTTTCCCAGCCTCACATGCCTCATACGACCCGTACAAGCCAGCACTAGCCGTGTAGGTGCCCGTGGGGCTTCACTGCACGGAAGGGTCTCACGGAAATAGTCATAACTCTTTCATCCGAACTTGAAATGAGGTGAAACAAAGTGTGTTGGAAAGCTAACTCAAAGGGGTTTCATTTGATATGTCATTGGCCACACAGTCCCATATGTGCTAAAAGATATGCTTGTTTAAAATTGACTCTTCTACCGGTACTTGTGTCGAACTTAGCCAACAGGAATTTTTTTGAATTTGGCTTGTCGTAGGGGCCCTGACAGCCTTAAATGACATACATAAGCTTGGAAATTCTGGGTCCTTACAATTTATTTTTAATATATAGTGAATAAATAAAAGTAATAATTAATTTGTGGTACTAAATATGCTCAATTGTCAATACACTATATTCCTAGATAATGATGACAAAATATTTGACTAGAAAAAGTAGTCAATTTTTTTGGATTGTCTAGCCCCAAAATTGACATTTACCGTTTGTGTGGGTTCAAGAATTTCAAGAATTGTCTTTGTCCTTTCAAAGTCAATACTAGAATAGAATGGCATGAGAGTAAATCATTTTTGGGCCATATTTGACACCCCTATTTAAGGCGAGAGGTTGTCAAATCCATGACTAAGAGCGCTCATTCAAAGAATTAATATCATGTTTGAAACGTTGAACAAGTGGTCAAGTGATTCATATGCTCAAAACAATATTTAGATTTATGTCAACTTGGATGATAAAGCAAACATAATGACAATTTAGAAGTATTACAAGACGGATAACTTGACAATCAACTTGGCTGATGTCGAGCACACAAGGAAAATAATATTACCAGATGGAGGTAGAACAATGAAATGTCAGTATCAAGACACGTTGGCTGAGACACCACAAAAGCTCTCGAGAGTAACAACAACAACACGTCTAGCCTCTGAGAGAAAAAATGGAAGAAATTTGGAACCATCAAACCAAAGGGTGATATTCATCAACAAGTTTCCCTTGTTTAGGAATAGTGGAATTCAACTCTATGAGTGGGAGCATGCAGCCTACCATTAGTAAATGCCTGCAATTACATGTTAAACTAAGTTATGTTACACAAATAGTATAAAAAGAATATGTGTTGTTAGTGCATAAAGGAAAACAAGTGCACCCCTTTATTCCTGTCTCATAATTAATAAAATAGTAAGGGATTGCATGAACTTACTTTCAAACAATCACTAACAAGGAATGAGGTGATGAGTATTGAACATCAAGCCATTGCCCATTTTTGTCCATAATTTGGAACCCATTGACATGCTGGCTTAAAATTGTTGAAATGATTAGGAGGTACTCCTACATTTGTCTCAATCACCTGATTTTTTGTGCTCCTCCAAGTAATTTTCCACTCCCATTCTTCTTACCATATCACCAAATTTGTTGGAGTAAGCAAGCGCCAAACTCAAACACATAAATACATCTTGATGAAAATTAATGAGTTTACAAGCTTGATGAATGTCGAGCGTATTGAGTAGGGATGTCAAAAAACAAAAAAAAGTAGTGTGTGCTAGAGAATGGGACATATCAACTGATCAAGCCATATTTCGGGTGGCAAAATTAGCGCATGAAACTTGTGAAGAATTAACATAACTTGTAATGGATTAGCACTTAATTAAAATATATGAAGATTCACAATTAGAATGAATGATCAAAAGTTCACATATCAACTAACTGAGGATACATGAAATTACAATGACAAAAGTTGAGAGACCGAAAGCACAAACTTTATTTTAAAATAAGAAAAGGTGTAAAATAGTTGAATCTACACTTTACCAACACAGTTGATACAAAATAGAAGAATAATTAATATCTAGTGCGAACAAATAAATTTTGCAGCTAAACAATAACATCCAACGCTAAAACAACCAAGTATGGAACTAATAGTTATTATTTATGACATACCAGAATTGAGGGTCTCCTTCAGGTTGGAAAAATTGTCAATAACACCGACATTATCAATTATCAATCTCTCTTGAAGTGGGGTTGTAGGAGTGTAACCTACTAAAACATTTTCGGATTTTCCAATTTTTTTTTCTAAATTGAAGTTGAAAACTTGTTTCATATAGATTTTCTTTTGGAATTGTTCCATCAAGTAAAGCCTCAAAACAACCATAGATTTGAAAACTTCATCTCTCACTAAAGTCACTTCCTTTTTTGAATTCAAATGAGTTTCAAAAATCTATTGTTGGAACCTTCAAATCCATCTTTCTCTCTTTGTTGTTCTAGTTTCCTTATGTCTATAGTATATATATATTCACACAATAACTATTTTCAAATTATTTGAATTAGGTTTTAGGCCTAACTCACACCCCAAAAGCTAGCTCAAATGAAATAAGATTACATAAACCTTATAAGGAGACCACTCATTCCATTAACCACTAATATAGGACTTTGTATCTCAATATTTTTTTGTCCTTATTGGCTTTAATTATTTATGAGTTCAACATAATTGCTTTGTTGAATTGTGTCAAATACCTGTAAAATATAACAAAGTCATGTGCATTAGATGCAAATTTCCCTATAAAACGGATCTCAAATGCTTTGACTTTCAATTACTTCTTTCTTATGTATAGCTTGAGTTGACTAAAAAAGTTTAATATTACAAGATATGAAGTTTATTAATGCATTGTTGTTGTTGCTTAGTTGAATTGTGCCATACTCATTCTAAATACCTTTAAAACTGACAAAGTCATGTGCATTAGATGCAATTTCCCTATAAAAAGGATCTCAAATGCTTTGACTTTCAATTACTTCTTTCAAGTTGATTAAAAAAGTTTAATATTACAAGATATGATTAAAAAACACATAAGTATCTTTTATTTATGAGGAGGTTTGTATTTGAAATATCACCAATGATTAATCAATACACATGCTCGAAGTGTTCAAAGAATATAGGTGGAGTACAATAATTTCATCGTACATTCATAACTGCAACGACTATAGAAATATAGTATCGATTACGATAAAGAAAAAGAATACCATTTTGAATGATAGAGTAAAGAGAACCTTGATAAAAATAAACTCATACATTCTTATAAGATTCGTCCATCAAAATAAAAAATTACATAAGATTTCATCCTAGCAAATTGCCTTTCCAATCAAATTCTTCATATCAATGGGACATTCAACACCTTGTTGATCACAAAATGGACAATTGAACACTTTTTCAAGTTTGGGAATTTTCTTCTTTGGTGCTGCCTTTGATCTTCTTGACTTCCTCTTCCCCATTCTTGTTTTTTTAATTTTTTGTCAACAAAATAATTTTGAGATGTTAATTTCTAGTGAAAGAGTTGTCTATTTATAATTGTTTTTGTTTTCCTAAAATGATTAGAATTCGGAATGTACACATATTATTTCTTCTTTGGTTTGGTTTCCCAATTTTATTTATGGAAATAAGATAAAATAAGACAAACTATGAATTGTTTGTTAGATGATAAATAAAAGGAAGACACACTTTTCCCATTACTATAGAAACAAAAATGACTTTATTTTGGAAGACTAAGGTAAAAAGAAGTAAAGATGCATATTAGAATTATTAAAAGAGGAGCGTCAACTGGCTTAGACACCACAAAAGCTCTCGATAGTAGTAACACCACCGCGATTAGCCTCAGCGATAGAAAACGAAATAAATTCGGAACCATCAAATGGCTTGTAAAGCAAAGGATGATCTTCATCAACAAGTTCCTCTGGGACTTTTATGATATACCCTTGTTTAGGAACAATAGAAAAACCCATAGAATACCTCTCTTCATTTCCCATAATAACTCTATGAGTGGGACAATGCAACCTACCATTTGTAAATGCCTGCAAACACATATTAGATAGTCATCCTGGTTGTCAACCAATTAATTAATTGCCGGCAATGCATGAACTTACTTTGAAACAATCATTAGCAAGGTATATGCATGCATGAGGTGATGAGTATTGAACATCAAGCCATTGCCCATTTTTGGCCATAATTTGGAGCCCATTGACATCTTCATCATGTTGGCTTAAAATTGTTGAAATGGATCGATCAGTATGAGGAGGTACTCCAACATTTGACTCCCCATCTTTGGGCACTCTATACTTCATCAAGCCAAGTAAGCAATCACCTGATTTTTTGTGCTCATCCAAGTAATTTTCCAACCCCAATTTATCAAATACTAATCTTCTTACCATATCATCAAATTCTGATAATTTCTTGGAGTAAGCAAGCAACAAATCACTGCCAAATCAAATCGATATATATAGAGTGAGTTGATATATGAAGGAGCAAAAAAGGTAAGTGGTACCTACCAGAATTGAGGGTCTCCCTCAGGCCATAGGAGGTTAGAAAACTTGTCAACAACACCATGAGTGAGGACATTATTAATTATCATTCTCTCTTGAAGTGGTAGAAAAGGATTATCTTTAGTGTAACCAACAGACACATTTTCTGAGTTTCCTAATTTTTCCTCCAAATTGAAGTTAAAAACTTGTTTCAACTTTTCATATAGTTTTTCTTTTGGAATATCTCCATCAAGTAAAGCCTCAAAACAACCATATTTTTCTAAAGATTTGAAAACTTCATCTCTCACTAAATTCCATTTTTCACTTCCTTTTTTCAACTCTAACGAGTTTCTAAAATCTATAGTTGGAACCTTCAAATCCATCTTTCTCTCTTTGTTGTTCTAGTTTCCTTATGTCTATAGTATATATATTCACACAATAACTATTTTCAAATACCTTTAAAACTTACAAAGTCATGTGCATTAGATGCAAATTTCCCTATAAAACGGATCTCAAATGCTTTGACTTTCAATTACGTCTTTCTTATATATAGCTTGAGTTGACTAAAAAAGTTTAATATTACAAGATATGAAGTTATATTAATGAATTATTGTTAGTTGAATTGTGTCATTACTCATTCTAAATACCTTTAAAACTTACAAAGTCATCTGCATTAGATGCAAATTTCCCTATAAAAAGGACCTCAAATGCTTTGACTTTCAATGACTTCTGTCTTTGTTGTTTATGTTGTTGCTGTCTGTGAACCTATACATACAATATCAACAACTAATCTTTTAAATTATTACCATATGATCTGTCTGTATGCAAATTAAATACTACTCTTAGTTAGCTGGTTATTTGAAGTTTATTAATGAATTATCGTTGTTGCTTTGTTCAGTTGTGTCATTACGCGTTCTAAATACCTTTTAAACTAAGTCTAATTAGGAATCTATACAATTTTTTATATCTATTTTTTATTTGGTTTGGTATCCCGCCACCTTTTCCATCAATTTCGGATAGAGCCAAAGATTCACATATTTTTTGACTTTGGGGTATGATGGAATAAAGTAAAATAATTTTTTAAACTGTTTGCGCTTCTTTCAATTGTGAAGTAGCAGTTAGTCAATGCAACTTTCGACGCTCATCATGGGTCATCTAGAAACAGTCGCGCTATGTTTTTAAACATAGGGGTCAGGCTGCGTACATTCGACCCCCCCTTACCTCGCAATGGGCTGGAGCCTTTAAGGCATTGGGGTAATGTTCGTTGTTTGTTCGTTGTTTTTTGGTATCCCGCCACCTAACTAAATTGGTCTTACTATACACAATATAACCTCGGCTATCTGACCTGGATGGGAGAAGAGAGGCGAGCAAGATCAAGAGAGGAGGGAGAGAGAGACGAATTGTATATGTATATTTATCAAATTGTATGTGTATATCTATAAAATAGTTGTATATGTGTAATTAATATACATATTTATTTTTATCTGACAAGTGAGAATGGGAGAATGAGGAGAGAGGCAAGCGAGATTGAGAGAGAGAGGAGAGAGTTGAGCGAGAGTGGAGAAAGACAAATTGTACATGTATATATGTCGCATCAATTATATATATCTATCAAAATAATTGTATATATGCAATTGATATACATTTGTAATCGTATATCTGTAAGAAATTGAAGATAGAGGTGAGAGAGAGAGGAAGAGAGGAGAGGGAAAATAACAACAACATCCTAACTATAACTGTTTTTCAAACTATAATTGTATAATGTAAATATGTTTGCCTAATTATGTAATTTTTCCTACTAGTAACACTAGAATGAGACTACCATGGAGTACAATAAAGAGAACTCAAGATTAGTTATCAAAATAAAGAAAAAAACATACATAAGTCATCATCCTATCTAACTAATAATAATCTTGTTCTAGAATACATTGTCTCTTACTGATACGTTCACATTCATCAATCCATTCATGATAGGCTCAGTCAAATTGGTGACTCTAGTACAATAACTTGCTTGCAATCCAATCAAGTTCTTCATATCAATGGGACATTCTACACCACCTTGTTGATCACAAAATGGACAATTGAACACTTTCTCAAGCTTGGGAATTTTCTTCTTTGGTCAGAAAGATTGTTTCCAATAAACCTTTTTACTCGAGAAAATTAGTATGTTCCCTTTGCTACTTCTATCATGATTCGTTCTGGTTGTAACGATATCTTAATCCACCAAAGGAAAAGATAAAAGCGCAAGTTTGTGCCACAAGCGGATTGGGTGTAAGCAAACCTTTGCACGATTGTTTTTCATAGACCCTCAACTTAAGAAAATCATTTTTTCAGAACAAGTTTGAAAGAAATGCAAAGGAAAAACACCTCCATGAAGATTGCATACAATTTCAAATTGTGTGACTCATTTTTCAAGGGAATACACAAGATTAACAAATTGTCAAATCACTTGCAAAATGAACCTAACTTCAAAATAGAACTAAAAAAATACAATAAAAACAGAGGGAAATGAACAAAATGTACCATGAATTACTTCTTCTTGCCTGCTTTACCTTCTTTCCTTCTAACTATTTCATCAGCATATTTCACTCCTTTACCTTTGTATGGCTCTGGAGGTCTCCATTTTCTAATTGAAGCTGCAAATTGACCGATCTCAGACTTATCGTACCCACTCACAGTAATTCTGGTGTTTTCTTCAACCTTAACTTTCAGTCCAGCAGGAATTGCCATCCTAACGGGATGAGAAAATCCGAGATTGAGAACTATGTCTTTCCCTTCGATGGTTGCACGATATCCAACGCCTACCAATTGAAGTTTCTTCTCAAATCCTTTGGAGACACCGACTATCATGTTATCTGTAAGAGTCCTGCCGAGTTTAATGCAGACAAAGAACAACTTCAGAGTAAACACTAAAAATATGCATCTACATTGTCGTTAGAACTGATTAACATAACGGCAATGATGAGATTATGAAAATTTTCATATACAGTTGTTATGTCTTTGTATTGGCCAGAATGTTAAAGATGCATCAAAAAGTTGAAACTATAGCTGATGGAATAAGACACTATTATGGCTTTCGAAGTTGAGAGAAAATCATATCGAGTGTAGAATCATAGCTTTGTAATCAGAAAATTCTGTATAACTGATTTGGACCATCAGAGTAATGTAAAATGAAAATTGGTAAGTGACAAGCTAAAAGCATATCAACGTCTAATTTTGGAAATCACGGAAATTCTTCTAGCTTAAGGTGTGTCTATGGCACTGTCCTAAGGATATTTACCCGTATAGGTGTATCCCTAGGATTCAACAAGTTCTAAGTATCAGAAATCACATGTTTCATGGCTAGTGTAGCCAAACTAGTTCTAAGTATAAGTATAATGGATTCATTTGGTGTCTTTTCGAATAAGAACCAAATACATATAAAATAAGATTTAATATACAGAATAATTGGCAAAGTTGATAACTTTTATGAGCCAAAATTTCTAGTTGTAAGCTAAGTTTCTTATTCATCATATTATACCCCCACAATTTTTGTGGTTTATTGCAGTTTTTCACTAATAGACTATGTGCATGCCTGGTTATTCACAAGTACTTCAAAAATTTTGCCACAAATTTCATACGAGCAGCCCCACTCCACAGTCTAACAGGTTCAATCATCAAGTGTATTTTTAAATGTAATGCACCACCTATGGAGGATATAAACAAGATGAAGAGTTTAACTCAACCTCACTATATGAGTATCTCAAAATAAGATGGCTCAATTAGTTAATACAGCTTTACAGTGAAATAACTTTGAGCAGTACCCATTTTTCCATCTTGCCCTCGACCAAAGTCTAATATGCACTTGCTGGTTTAGAGACTTGCAAATGGCTTACTAGCCCCCTGATTTTATAAATCTTTCTGATTACCCTGTTAATGTGATACCTTTTAGCCTAGAAAAACGACGAGCGCAAAGATCCGCTACGTTTGAACTTTTTTGCCAGTTAATCTTCTCATAGTGAGAAAGATTGATTCTTTAACATGTTTAGACTGAGAAATATGAAGTAATTGTTCTATGTTGCTCTCTTCAAAAAATGCCTCCGGGTGCATGTCAAACCCCCCCAAGAGTAGTGAGCTTTTGAGGATCCAACACGGGTGAGACAACATTTTTGGTGATTCCGAGCAGCATATTTCTTTTTTCTACTTACAGTGACAGATGTCTACATATTCTTCCATATTTTCGAGTCTCTTCATAGAAAAAGAAGCATTCGATTATATCAATTCATGAAGTAACCATCGACAAGAGGCTATAGCATGTACTGAACATCAATAATTAAGAGCAAATCAGTTAAACCACAAAGACATTAACTATTTTTAGTCTTTCAAGTGCTAATAAGTATAGAAAACTTCGAGGTGGTAAGAATAGGCTATCCTTCTTCACCTTATAAAGAATAAAAAACTATCCTTTCCTCTTCATTAACAATTAGGATGAAAGAAACTAGGACTTGGACCGGGAACATCTCAATTTGGTTTTTTAATATGATGTCATATAATTGGAAAACATCAACTAGACCCTTTAAATCTCAAATTTTATGCCATAAGAACTAAGGTCTCCCTAGTCCACCTCGAAACCGGTAATGAATTTCGAAATGTTACAAGTAGACATATAGCTTCTTGATCATAAGTAATAGTAATAGGTAAACTATAACTTAGACTATTTACCATATGTAAGAAAGTAAACGAAGAAAACATCGAGAAACAACGCAATTAAACTGCAGACTACCTGAATAAACCATGCATCTGATTTGCCCGTCTTGTCTCCACTGCTTTTCTGACCTTTAGAGCACCTCCATCTTCCTTCTCAAGCTTTACTTCTCGTGGATAAGTTAAGGCCATCTCTCCTAGAGGTCCCTTAACTTTCAAATCTTGGCCGTTCATTGTGAGTGTTACATTGGAAGGTACTGATATTGGTTGCTTGCCGATTCTTGATTCTTTACATTCGATTGTCTTCCTCACAAAACCAACACGACAAACAGGAACACTCGATATACGAAACTCATTCAAACTCCCAACAAAAGGAGACTGCAAAGTGCTGACATGAAATAAAACAAGAATGAAATATATGCTTTTTACAAGAGCTAATAATGAAGTGTTATGCTAAATTCACTTGATATGTTAAGAGGCAGTGAGTGAGAAGGGAAACAGAATAATTAAGGCTTTCTCTTGTTTACTCAACAAGCAAAAGCTACAAGCTTCATCTTTAAATAATGATACCTCAGAAGCTAAAAGACAGAAAATCGCATAAATTGACCAAGAAACAAGAAATGTGCAATACCCAATTTCAACAATTCAAGAATCAACATGAAGATGTAAACTCAACAAGCTAAATGCACCTGATATGTAAAGAAGCAGTGAGAGAGAAGGGAGCAGAATAATTAAGTTTCTTACCCTCAATACAGAAAAGCTACAAGCTTTATCTTGTTATTAAGGACACCCAGATAGTGGCCGAGCCAGCATTTTTGTCATACTTTTAAAACTTGGATGGGTAACTTGGATGGGTGACTTTTGTATCAATGGTGTTCAACAATATATATATATATATATATATATATATCAAAATATCTATATTTTAACCTATATATTCGAAAAGGTTTTCCGATGAAGGGTGTTAATCTTACCATCCGAGCTCGGCCCCTGACCTCAGAAGCTAAAAGACACAAAATAGCATAACTTGACCAAGAAACTCAATGCCCAATTTAAACAATTCAATAATCGACATGGAAATTGAAAAATCATCAAGCTAAATGAACCTAATTTGTAAAGAAGCAGTGAGTGAGAAGGGGTGTGGAACAGTTAAGTGTTTTTACCCTCAACACACAAAAGCTACAAACTTTATTGTATTATAAGGAACCCCAAAAAACTAAAATTGTACAAAGAAACTACAAATGTGCAAATACCCAATTTCAAAAATTCAAGAAACAACATCATAATGTAAAAAAGCAACAAGCTACTCATTCTAGTTCTAGTGTTAACAACTGAATCAAGAAGCTAACTTTACCTGCTATGTAAAGAAGCTATGAGTGAAGAGCTACTCATTTTTGGATTGAGCTGATTATCTGGTTTTGTGGATACAACCCAAAAGCCTTGCATATTTTACCCCTTATCCAATTTTAATTAAATGACAATTTCACCCCTCATTGTTACAAAGTTTCTCTTTTGCACCCCCTCTTGATTTGAATATTAAAGTTTGGTAATTTAGAGTTTTAAGTAAACTCATATATTTTAAAATAATATATTTTATTTACTAGATATAAATTCTATAGTATGAATATAGAATTTGAGTCAAGATTGTTAAATTTATATTTTGCCCCCCGTCTTCTTGATTTTCACCCTTAAACTTCTGTCTTTAGAATTTTGAATACTATGAGTTTGAATTTAATATTTAAAAATAACATACTTTGTTTACTAGATGTAGATTCTATAATATGAATTTTTTTAATATAAAGTCATAAGATGTATTGACATATCCACCACATCATGTATATTTTAGTTCATTTTACTCCATAATACTACTTAAGTTGTGTATGGAATTTAATATGTATTAATAGAATTAAGTGCTATTTCAATGAAAGATAATATTAAAAGATTGAAAAGTAGTTTGATGCAAAAAAAAAATCATATCATAATTATGGAATTTTAAAACTTAGCTTTAAGAATTTGAATTCTTGTGATTTGTAATGGTATAGAAGCACAATTATGCCAAATATTTTGAATGGAGTGGGTGATGAATGATGCAATCATTTTTCTATACTGAACCATCTTCCCTTTTTCTTCTTTTTTTTTTAGTAATATTCTTCGAGATCCTACATAATATAAATTTGAAATAATCGAGTGTTAATATGAATATCAAACTTCATAGGAAAAAAAGAGCAATAATAAAAAAATTTAAATAATTAACTAAGTTGAAAATACTAGCTTATATTACACTCTTAGAAAGTTACAACATATAGAATAATATCATGTTCATCACCAGTCTTTGATGTGCTACAAATAAAGTTGCCCATAAAATAAAGAAGCAGACAATATAGAAAGACCATGAAAGTAAATATTTAAAAAATATTAGGTAAACATTGTTGTGTATGTAAATCTAGATATATCTAAGTAGCTCAACTACTAGAATGATGCAAGGTGAATATATTTACTAATTTTTTTAACTTTTATATCTCCATATATATTTTTACAAAGTCTAGCTCATCTCATGTTACCAAAGAAAAAGGTTATAGGTCTACTAATCCTCCATATCCATCGTAAAAAGTGAAATAGTCGAGGTAGATCTAGTTTAAAACTACGATTCATAGATATGAACTTAGTAAATTTTATTTAAGACATATATATTAAGAAAAATATATGACTGCGAATTATAATATATTGGTTTGACGTTGTTGCATGGTGCCATAAACTTCAAATCCTGAATACACCTCTAATTGCAAATGTCGAGATGACGACATCGATGACATATTTTCCGGCGAGTTCGCAGCGGTGGCGCCACCAGACATGGATGAGAATTGTTGCATGTTCATGTGGACTAGCTCAGCTTGTGCAATTGCTAATTGAGTTTGGAGAAATTCAATTTGATGCTGCAAAGATGAAATGGTTCCAACACAGCCATAAATTGGATCTTTCATTCTTGCATTTGCCTCATAAACCAATGAACTCACTGCATCTCCTCTTTGATATTGTGGCAATTCCTATAGAAATATATCAAAATATGTCCACTTAAACCAAATGTATACACAAGGCTTCATGTTGCTTTGAAAATAATATAGTATATGTTATTTTCTCTCTTTCAATATATGTGATTCGCTTTTATTTGTAATTGTTTTAAAATAAATTTTACTTTAATCAGTTCTAATTTATGTGATGATGTTTTGATTAGACACTTGATGTTTTAAGAGAGGAAATAAGACTTTTGAAATTGTGATCTAAAACAAACCATAATATACACGCAAATGGGACGCGAAGCTAGGGCCTACGTATTTCTAAATTTGAAAATAATCAACTATACGCTTTTGTATTTTACCCTTTTCTTTTTAATTTGTATAAAAAAAATAAAATAATTTAAGTTTAAAATTTTTCTTTTACCCTTATCTCAGCGACATAAATATCTAAAACTTGTTACCTGGAGCATCTTGTTGACATTGCTAGCTCCAAATACTTTATGAACACTTGCAAACTTGTGTAGTTCATCACTTGGAAAATAAGGTGCAAAAACACAATCTTGTGTACATCTTCTCCTTAATAACTTACAAGCTGCACATGGAGAAGTTGCACCTTGTTTTCTACCTCCACTCTCCTTCATATTACAAAATTCTAAAAAAAAAAAATCGACAAAATCACCTGATACTATACTAATAGATAACAATAGTTTGATATAAGCACAAGTAATTAAACTAACCTAAACTATACTAAAGAGTACAAAACTGTCAATTAAAGACACCTCGATACACTAAATTCTCCGTATAATAACTTGAAATGAAAGGGAAAGAAGAAAAAATTGATTAAAGGGGGTGAGGGAGATTAGAGGCCAAGTGTTATATAGAGAAAAAGTGGGTACCAGAAAATCTTTTGTGGGCTCATTAAGAGAAACTTTAGGTATTGGTTAACAAAAACATCTATTTCAAGTAGATCTTTTGTCCCTTTACTATATTATTGTTGGGATTTGCTTACAATTAAAATATTTATTAATATAAATACTTTCATAAACTCAATAAAATATTCATAAAGAAATCAACACATAATATGAATAATAATATTTAGTAATAATGAATAGTTTAACTCAAAATATTAGTAATAATTAAATAATTTAAGAAGATTTATACTGTCCTTTTGCTTTTTTTTTCATCAATCTCGGATGGAGTCAAAGATTTATTATTTTTTAGCTTTGAGATATGATGGAATAAAGCAAAATAACTCTTTAAACTGTTTGCGCTTCTTTTAATTGTGAAGTAGTAGTTAGTTAATGCTATTTTCGACGCTCATCATGGGTCATATAGAAATAGTCGCGTTATATTTTTAAACATAGGGGGCAGACTGCGTACTATTCGACTCTCCCCTTATCCCATAATGGGTGGGAGCCTTTGAGACATTGAGATAATATTATTATTGTTTTGGTAGACTGAAACACTTATGGGTTTTGAGCTGAGGGTTTTAGGAAACAGTCTCTCCACCTCGATGAGGTAGCGATAAGATCTGCGTACAATCTACCCTCCCCAAACCCCACTTATAAGATACAGTTGGGTATGTTGTTATTGTTGGTTGTAGACTGAAACATCACTCTTGCTCTCAATTGAAGAAACAATAAGGAGAGACCAAAAAAAGTTGTCTCTCGAGCAATGTATCTAAAGTACTATATTCCAGATACTTTTAGTGATTAAATATAATTTAGGAAGGTCCATCTCGTTGATCTTGTCAAAAAAAATACATTATTCTAGCCCCTAAATCAAGGTCTTGAACAATCCAAAAGGAAAAATCTAGGGGAAACATACTAGTCCTATTGTTTATTACTTACTCTATATTTTACTGTATTACTTGGCTTATATTAACTTAAAATATTTTCTTAAAAGATCTTAATTAGATCAGAAGTGTATTTTACTAAATTAACTTTATTAATAATACTTTAGATCAACTTTAAAATTGACTCTTACTATTTTGTATAATTATTTAATTCTAATTATGGATCATCTGGAAACAGTCGTTTTATGTTTTTAAATATACGAGTTAGGCTGCGTACATCCGATTCTCTCCTCACCTCGCAATGAACGGGAGTCTTTTGAGGCATTGGGATATGTTGATGATGATGATGAGTTATATAAAAAAAAGTAACAAAATTGTTTTAATTTGTTAAAATGGACTAATGATGAATTGAAATATGTACTTTTAATATACAGTCAAGTAAAATGAAAAAAAATGGAGTAATAAAATCTTGTTTTTCCAACCAAATGAGAAGCATTTATTGCATCTTGAGAAAATGTGGTTGAGAAATATTAAATTTAATTTTTCAATCAAACTGGTAGATTTGATAAAGATTTTTTGATGTATATTTTCCAAATTACTATGAGTAAGACTTTGAAAAGCCTGTACAATAATTAACAGACTTTTGTAAATCCAAACTATATTGACTTGACTAGCACCTCCACCAGCAATTGATACATTAAAAATTAAAATAAATGTAAAGATTAAATTTTCATCCTAATATTATAAGAAAATTAAAAGAAACACCTTTATATATATGATAACTAATTATTCCACATATTTGTTATGATATCATTTGAAATGTGATTCTTTTCTAGACTCTGCTATTAAAAAAATATATTATACATCTTTAATTAGTCATGGATCTAGCTTGTGAAATCGAAAATGTTCATGAATTAGTCAAGGAATGAATAATATTAATTCAATGAATCATCTCATAATCTTTGGAAAATATTATTAACAAATTAAAATTAAGGCTTGTCCATTCATCTATTTCCCTGGTTGCTTTCACTTACTAAATGAGAATTGTAGCCGTTGAAAATATAAATACGTTGATAATGATAAAATAATTTTTACTGGTTTATTGTTCTTTTTTTATTAATTTTCAATATGACTTTGTCACTGTATTTGATTTACGTATTTAATTTTTTATTTGTGTTATTTAAGATGACGATCTATCAGAAATAATTTTTTTATATATACCACTGTCCGACTCTTTGATTGGCTACTTTCTCTTTATGTCAAGTCATTAATACTGTTTAAGTAAAAGTTAAAACAATATTATTTTGATGTGTACATCAATATAATCCAATCTAAGAGCGTGCAAGCATTTACAATTTTACGTATGTGTACAAAATATGTCATATTGATAACGACTTATTGTCCTTTTATGTTAAAATTCTTTCAAAGGATCCATATTTGATTTTCTTTTCAAAAAATTATTGTGATACGATGATTTAAAATTTAAAGTTTATATAAGTTTGAAAATTTACTCTCTCTATATATATAAATTTAGTGAATTTCTTAATAAATATACAAGATTTGGATTATTGATGTTGTCGAACTCATATATACTTCTTATGTTAGTTCTGCGCCTAATTATAATATGGGATGAATCGGTAAGGCAAAAAGATGGTGAGAACCACACTGATAAACAAATTATTCTGATGAAATGACTTGAGGTCATTAAGAACTTCCATTCTGAGATTATGAGTTTGAATTTTTTGTTCACTCAAACTAAATATATTCATGTTGAGAAATAAAAAGTTCTAAATGAATATTTTGAATTCCTCTTATTATTTCTGGCTCAGATTGAATTGTCTTAAACATTTGAATGATCCATCAATATGTATTGGACTGAAGGTCCACAATTTATGGCCCAATTGAAGTTGGAAAGCCCAATTGGAGTAAGCCCTATTTGCAATGTGACCCAACTGCATTCAAGTTCTCTTCTTTTTCTCTTTTTTTGTTTTTTTTTTAATTAAAGAAATCACTAAAGTTACGGTAGAATGGTCTAGATCTCTTCACTCTTAATTAGAAAATTTCGATTTGAGCTTCATAAATGGAGAACTTTTTAGTAGAGAGTGAGACATGATTTGAAATTTATGATTTTTGAACCTGTCATCGAAGCTATAGCTTATATTAGTGAATGTGTTGAAGATTAAAATATTTATACATGTTTAATGAATTTATGTAACACGGGTATATGGATTAAGCACATAAGCATTGCATTCGTCTTAACCCATAAGTTAACAATGTAGTTTCACTTGTGCTAGTAGTCTGAACAATGAGTTTCAAATATGAGATGGTTATATTATATTTTCTAATGTTATGTCCTTTATTATTTATAAAATGTGAAGAGATGTTCTAAAAATGTGAATGTGTTAGATGGCTTAGCCAAGAAGATTTGTATGGTTGAGAAATTAGTAGGCATCAAGTTCTCTCTATCTTTAAAGTAGTAGACCTATTTACTCAAAAGACAAAATAGGTCCCCACATTAAATATTTTGGACCCCCTACCCTACCCCCTCAAGAAAATATGTCAAGATGAACATTCTAGTTCTATGGTAACTAACAAAAAGCCTAGAAATGGTTAGGAACTTGAAAAGTTTTATCCAATTATTTTAGGGTTAAAAATTGTTGGGGCATGAGATCATCCATGACATGGATGTCACTTGTAAGTATTTTGGACCACTTTCCACTATGTTCTATATTGGATTCAAGAATGTTTAATTGAATGCCATAACTCAATTAATACGTGCACTCAAGGTCTCTTGATATTGTCCGCTTTGAAATATATCAATGTATAAGATGAATTAATTAGAAAATGGAAATTTGGAATATGTCACTTTCCTTGAAAAGAATGGTGGCACCAGACTTAATACATTACATATTAGCATGCCTTTGGCAATTATGAACATTAGCTAACATGCAACAACCCCTTCTGAATACTTTTCAAAACTTAAAATTTTCCTTGACATATTAATGGTGGGGACCTAATTCTTAATAAAGAAGTCCACAAAAGCAGTAGATAAAGTCCTAACATACTATTCCTTTCACAGTAAAATGGACAATGGAAATTTTATGTACAGTTTTAGATTATGAATCTGCATCTATCTTTTTTACACACCAAAAAATGGCAACCCATTCTCTTCTTTTTCAAGTGCCAAAAAGAATCCACCCTATCTGCTTGCTATTTCCATTGTCATCCAACTAGAATGTGCACAACATTACTCTACCTGATCATTTTGAATGTGGTCTTCTAGTCATGCGAGCACGTACACTTTGAACGCGATTCTGATAGTGTCTGAAAACAATTCAAGAAAATGTAGTAATTGAAGTGAGAAATGTGAATGAACGGAATCCCTTTTTTGGGGATATACCTTGACTTGTGACTCGAGCTCTTTGATGTAGTCAGCTGCAAAGTCCAACATATCTGCAGTGTTTGTTTGCTGCAAAGAAATTGAAATGGGAAAACAAGAAACAAAAATAAGACAATAAGAAAAGATAAATTTCAACTGTATCATATTCTATGTTTCTCGGACTCTCCAAACATGTTGGATCCTCCAAAAATGCACTACGTTTAGGCACTTTCAAGTGTCCGAGCAACATTCATATTTTGGGCACTGTAGGTTAAGATTACCTTGTCCATATTGGGGACAAGCTCTTGCAGCTTCTTCATTCTTTCGCTTATTCTTGTTCTTCTCACCTAAGTTAAGTAACAACTGAATCAGCACTTGCTGAACCTATCTTTCAGGGATAAGAATTGTGTGGTTTGTGTGATCTGAGATTGAATTCAAGAGAACTAGACTTTTCTAGTGTGAGATGTGTACCCTTTCGGCGATGCTACGAGGGTGAGTGGCACAACCTCTCTTTGCTCTGACTTTACAGGGTACTGAATCTTGCAAGAGCTTCTCCATGGCGGATAACTCCGCTGAGGTTTGAGGTAAACTCAAATGAGACAATAGAGTGGGAGGGCGAGCTCGACCTTCACTACTCTGATAACCAAAACCATGTATCCATGAGATTAATCAAGCATAAAGACAATGTCGATAATAATGACTACTACTCAATCCCAAACTAAATAGGTAGCCCATATGAATATGCAATTTCTCAACTTGTTTCATTTCAATACAGGCGGTAAAAGAATGACGAATCTGATTACAAGGAAAGTACCTGATTATCCGATGCATTCACATTGGAGAATGGCCCGCCCTCATCATCTTCTGGTACTTGTAGGAAATCATCAGTCAAAATTTGTGAATCATCCCAAGAAGGCATTGGGAAACCTGCCATGAAACTCTCGTCACTTTTATGACCTTTACCAAAACTTTCATCGCCTTGTCGGCTCTCATCTATGCTTTTAGCTCCAAACTCAGAGATTGGAGCTAATAGCCCCGAAGAAGTAGGTTGACCGGATGGGAGAGCCATTTGACTACTAAACCTGCTTGGATTGGAAAATGATGCATCTGCAGCAGTATTACTGCCACTGCCAGCTCCATAACTCCCTATGCCTCTCAATGCACCATATTCTGTCAATTGCTGAAAAAGTTTCAGTAACAAACTCAAAACCTTAATGTCAGATTAAAACACAAACTTAAAATTTAGATTCATAACTTCCTCTCCTCCCCCGACATCTCAAGGAAATCTCAGTAGCTCAATTGGTTAGCTACCTGAATTTCATGTTGTTGGTGAGAGTATGATTCTCCACATTATAATCCCCTCTCCCATTTTAAGGGGAAAAAGAAACATCTCAAAAAAACCCTACTTTTTCTTTCTTCCCTTACCAAAGTATAATAGTTAAAAGGATATCTCAGCAAAACAATGGTCTATGTTGTCGTCTAGTTAATATCTACAAAGTACATAAGGCAAGACTAGCAAAGATATGATATCACCATCAGTAACATTTTCATCTGTATGAAACAGTTAATGAGTAGTTAGTGGCAAAAAATTGTAAACACGCCTTGTTTCTCTTCTAAAACTAATTTAGATATCTCTAATGACTATGACATGTATATGTAAGTTTATCTTCTAGGAGCATAACTTGATAAAATAGAATCTTTGCTTAGTCCACAATGCAAGATTCAAAATAAGTGTCTAGACGAATAAACAAATCTCCAGATAAATCTAAAAGACATCCACTTTATCTGAATTTAGCTCACTAGTCAAGATAATAAGAAAATCAGTACCAAATGATGTTTAACAAAGACAATGCATACCATTATCAATATTGATTTGTGCAAAGAATCCAGCAGGCGAACTGTTATAACGAGTAAGGTTTGAGTTACTGCTACCAGTACCAAATCCACCATCCATTTTCGTCTGGTTCAAACGATTTGAATCAACCGAACCCAAATATCTGCTGACGTTATCCATTCCTGAAGTAAAGCCTGTTGCATTGTGATTTTGTTGAGCTTGAGTTTGATAATTCAACTGTGAAGCCAAAGAATAATCAGTATTCTGATGAGTAATTTCTTGTTTCACAGGTGCAATAAACTGTGAATTCTGACTCTGTTGTTCTTGGCATTGGTAATTCATCTGCTGCTGTTGAGCTCCGTGTTCTTGCTTCATAGGAGCTACAACATCAGATCTAACATTCA
This sequence comes from Solanum sejunctum, assembly GCA_025642045.1. Lineage (NCBI taxonomy): Eukaryota > Viridiplantae > Streptophyta > Magnoliopsida > Solanales > Solanaceae > Solanum > Solanum sejunctum. The sequence continues at coordinate 22,828,121 of JAOTQJ010000011.1, read as the reverse complement.
TATTGCTCATCGAATTTTGCTGAATTTGTTGAGAATCATCGATAAAACCATCTGGAATCGAGCCTTGCGAACCAATATTAGCTACAAATCTATCAAAAACTTGCTTGATATCATTATTCGAAGCGCGAGGATTGAGCAACTGATCAAAATCATCTCTTGCATAACCACAATTCCCACCCCCACCAGCAACATTAGCTGGATTACTATTCAATAGGCTGGAAAAATAAGAACTTGGCGCGGATCGATATCGAGTTAAACCAGAAGTCATTTGTTGCTGCTTATGGCTTCTATGATCCATAATTTTCTCCTTTCAATAACCAAAAGAATCCCCCTTTACTAAAAAAAACAGCAACTACTACTAGGCCTCAATCACAAACAAGTTCGAAGTCAGCTATATGAATCCTCACTATCCGTGTCGCTCCATTTAAAGACTCCCCCTTCACATACACAAAAGAATGCCTTTTTATTAGAAAACAAAATGACACTATATGCAGCTCAGATCCACATCATAGCATACCAAATATTAAAATTACAGAAAATCTAAAAAAAAAAAAAAGCTTTTTAATAATGTTTATATATAAAAAGTAGTAAAACCTACCAGCTTCAAATCTTGAATCCCCTTCTGTATACAACAAACACCACAGCCATTCTCAATTCCATACAAAGACCCAAAAACCCCAAAACTGAAAAATACTCTTTCAGACCTTTTATCAAACAAATAGAAAACTTGTCAAGAATTTCATGAACAGAAACCCCCAAAGCTCAAATTTTTCAACTATGTCAGCAAAATTTCTAAAATTCAAAAATCAAGAACACATATGCATATGCAAATAGTACTAAAATTATAGCTAAGAATTGAAAAAGTGAGCTAAAAGCAACAAAACCAGTAAAGTTTATGAGAAAAGAGATAAGCTTGAAAATGAAAGTAGCCACTAACTACATATATATAAACAGATTCTTGAGACTAGAAAAAACAAACAGCAAAAAAACAGAGTACACTAAAAGTAATATGCTGATTATTTTTTATTTCTATTTTTGCCTTTGAGAAAAAATGGATATGGTGGTGGCAATAAGAGGAAGAAGAAGAAATATACCTACCCCTAGGGGTCTTGTGGGGGTGGGGTAGGGGGTGTAAGGGGAAAAAGTACAGAGCCAATGAGAACTTCAGCAACAGAGAGATCTGGGGTGTTATTTTTGTTATATTCTATTTTTAGCACTATAATATGTAATATGATGAAGTATTCATTTTTATCATATTAATTGTAACCTTATGGAATTAATTTTTGGACCTTTTTAGCTGGGAAATGAAAAGGATTCCTCCACTTTTGATGAGAAATTTTGAGTTTGAATTTTATGAATAAAAATAGATTTAAGAACCTTCAATCAAATATTTTATTTTTATTAAATCAGAATCAACATCATTGCATAGCGATCAAATAGTTGAGCGGCTGCTAGTCAGCAACTTCTACTACTCCTGCTAATGCTATTGCTACCTCCTCCTTTTGCTCCTTTAAATCGCGCTTGGTTGAAAAACGAAGAATATTTTTTCTTTTTTATGAATTTTATTATAGCATGAATTTGAATTAGACAAAGTTTTAATCTCAGAAATCAAAAGAATGTTAGGACTTTTTTTGTTTATTGGAAAATTTTCCAAAAGAAGAAATTGAAAACATTTTTCAACTAAAATTCATATAAAAATGTTTTTCAAGAATGGTCGAAAAGAATTAACGAAGATTTATTTTTCTTTAAATTTACAAAGTAAGCATGAAACAGTCAAAAGCTAAATATAAATTATAAAAAATTATAATATTGTACGACTAAAAGATTGTAATTGAAGAAAAATAGAGATAATAGTTAATTTATCATTTTTATTAAAAAAAAAGAAAATTAATGGAAAATAATTCATAATTAAAACACTTTGTCTATGCACTAATTTTGGACCACATTTTATTTGACTCCTCAGCCTTTAAAAGGAAAAAAAAATCCATTCTTGTGATTTTAGGAAATTGACAAATCAAGATATTTGAGTATTTCTCGATGAAACATATTGTACGAAGCCTGTATAATGCTTTATATCTATATATATTTTGCAAAGTAATATACTGAATCGAGTTTACTCAAAATAATTATGTGTTTTTCTGTTATTATTAAAAAAAAAATTAATTCAGTACGGTTGAAGGGTCAGAAAAATTAGCGTACTAAAAAGATATAAAGATACTTTTTTATTTCTTTAAAAAATTGATTAACTTTTAATTAAAAAAATGATCTGTTTAGGCAACAAAGTGCACAGGTGTATCCTATGTGATTGGCTTAATTAAAATATTGCTATTTAATTAATATTTAATTATCTGCGTTGAATAAATTAAACAATCCATTGATTACAAGGAAGATTTGGTAATCTATTAAAGTATTATAAAGTATGATAATGACAACTATAATATGAATTAAACTCCTTTAATATCGGAGATTAGAGTTGGAAGTAAGCTAATTTTTTCCTTAATTAATTTCGTATGGTTTTGTCTTTATTTGGCATGTTAATTAACACTAGTTAAATTGAGAGACGTATAAAAAAGTGATCCGACTTGAATAATAATATCCCAATATAGACTAAATAGTTGATTTTGAGAGAGCTTGTTAATTTTTTTTTAACTACAGTATTAGGGGAATCTTTAGAAAAAAATTAATTAGAAAAACAACAAAAAACAAACTTCAATATTTTGTCACCAAGAAGCTACCAATTTTTAATTCCAAATCAAATATCATAAAATTATATCTATGATTGAAGCTAAACAAAGAGAAATAATTAATCATATGTATATATGTGTAGGGTATGTATGTTGAAATTAATTAATATGTTAGTCAAATTAATAGCTGTATTGTTTTGTTTTATTAGGAATTTAATTAAATTAAGTAATGATCCAATATTTTCTGTAAAAGATTTTTTTATTTTTCAATAAAAATGTTAGGAAGGATTGGCTGGTGAAATATGAAGACTTTTTAGTATAACTATTACTCTCTCTATTCATGTCCCTATTTTGATTTTTGAGATCAACTTGACTAAAATTCAATCTAAATTGAAGTAGTTAAATTTAATAATTAAATTCTAAAATTTAGATAGTTGAAAACGATACGAAAAACGTTATAAGTTATAATTGTTTTCGTATATCTTAATTGGTTAAAGTTCATGTAGTTTGACCTCAATAAGCGAAATAATAACAAATAAAAATGAACGAACCGAGTATTACAATTTGTCTAATACTTCTTTTTTCGAACTAAATAAATTTATTTGATATAATAAAAGAAAAATATTTTATTTGAATACCTATAAACTTCGTGGAAAGTTTGTTGTAAAAAAGATGTTTTTCATGAAAAAAGAGTGAGATGAAAGTTTAAAAACTATATCATTTACTACCTAATTCCCAAAATTAAATAGAAGTCATGTTCCAAATCTCGATGGTCGAATTGATCGAGTATGAAATCTTTCAAATAAATGATTTTAGGTTCAAAATTTTCTACATGCTTCCTTAGTTGAGTTGTAATGACAGCAGACACAAGAAATAATTTTTCTGAACGTCACAATAATCTGTAACTTATAAATAAAAAGATAAGATGTTAATAGACCGACTAATTATATTAAAAAAATAAAAGAAAGACTAATAGCAAGGAGACATTAAAGTACGTTATGTGAAGTCCCTATCATATTACAATCCAAAAATGAAACAATGAAATTAGGAGTAATATTTATTTTTTTTGTGAAGAAGATCTATATATGTTCATATATTCTTTTGACGTTTCAAGAAAAAGCTAAAACATAGCTCTTTTGTTTTGAACGATAATGTTAACTTTTTAAAATAAAAATATCTTTTACATAATAAATTACAACAAACATGTTTCACCTGAATCCAAAGGGAAAAATAAATACACCACAAATTTTCTTTCATTTTTAAAAGAATTATATTTATTTGTCTAAATCTTGATGGATACCGTACATTATTTTCATTTTTTATGGTTTCTGATATTATATTTTATGCGCGCATATATATATATTGGTTTGAGTCAAAATTCTAATGTAATGGCCAGGAATTAAAGAGAGAAATGTCATTCTAAAATGTGCCAAAAAATCAATAATGCAAATACTTTCTGCTGTTGGAATTTATCCCCCACCAAATCTATTTTGCTTTACACTAATTATGGACTGCCCTTAAGAAATTATACTTGCAGACATTAGCTTACAAAATTATTTAGATCGTAGTCGAATATTTTCTCATAAAATTCTCATATTTATTTAAAAGGAATCTTTAGAACCTAGTTTGTTTGTTTTTTTTTTGAAAAAAGTCCACAAGTTGTAAGAGAATCTCAATGGAACATTCTGAACGCTAATGTTGTCGATACATATATAGTCACCTCAACTCTTATATTCGTTGTGTCAGTTGAACAGTCCAATTTATAAATGATCAAATAAAACTTTTATTTATGTGTCACATCAACATCGGAATCCATAAAACACAATAAGGACAAGTTGAAGTGTCTAGAATGTATATTTTCAAAATTGGAGTATTCAGTTGTCAATTGAGATCAAGTTAATATACATCAACTACGAAACAAAAGGACAACCGACAAAAATTTTGTCAGAAAATTGTTCCCCAAAGCACAACCATATCAAATATTAGAATTAGCAGGTACAAAAATGACAAAGAAAAAACGAAAAGAATATGTAGAAAAAAGCAACATAATCCTACGAATAAGTCTGACAATGCACAGAAGGAAAATTACAAAGTAGATAACAAGAAATCAGGGAGCTCAATTCATCAACTACTGATACAAATTTAGATATTACAGTTCACCAACACAAAAAATGAAAGTAGCTGAGCAATTTATTTTGTCTATGATACATAAACTACTTTCTGAAATTTGCATTGCCTGACAATAAATAGGATGAAGATTACATTTATTGATAATAACTTAGCCAAAGCTCGAACATTGTTCGATTAAGCTGTGAATGTATGCAAGATAGAATCTTATGAATAAACTTGAGCAATCAGCAGGATTCAAAGAAATGTAAGAATGACCTTGATAGCTACTTACTATTTCCAATAACCTTTGAATTTGAACTGCAAATCCTAGACTATGTATACTTCCTCCTGCTTCCAAGAATAAGAACGATATAGATGCACAAAACCTTAGTCGAAAATTCTCTCCCCCGTTGATAGTACTAGAAATACAAAAGAACTGAAAATGCAGAGCAGACCCGGAATGGAGAATACTGATGTCCAGCTTTCAGGACTTGTAAGATCCAACTGGGCTTCTTTAGCAGCTTCAAGTAGTCGACCAGTGAGATCAACACCAACGATACCAGCTAATGTACCAGCTGTATTCGAAACTCCCATGATAATTCCAGCATACCTTGGAGCAATATCCATGTGATTAACTGCAAAACCAGCTCTTCCTAAAGCTAGGGAACCAAGAGCCACGGAGGAACAGAACAGAGCCCCGCCAGATGTTCTAAAGTAAGGAAGAGCCATCAGTGCAACAGAAGCTACAATGAAGCCCGCTGTGTTTAAAAGTTTTCTGGTTTTAGTTATAGACAAGATTCTCCTCGTGACGAAGTGATCCGCGATTACTCCGCCAATATTTGAGAATATAAACATGTTAAAATAGGGCATCATCTTGGAAGAGCCCATTTCTTGAAGGCTGACCTGGAGACCCACATCAAAGTATGTCGGAAGCCAGTTCATGAGCACGTAAAGTGCATAATGAAAGGTGAAATTATTCACAACAATTGCCCAAACTGGTAAGCTCATGACAATTCGTTTCCATGGGATTGTTGGAGTTCTGATGGAATGTATTCCATTCTCTGCTTTCAACTTTGAACTCCCTCTAAGCGGCAGCAGGGTTTCCCCAAAGCCTGACGCAGTTGCCTTTGGATGCTCAGAACGAGGTGGATCAGCTGCATAACTGAACCAGAGTAGAGACCACACTGCACCTAAAGCTGCTTCTGCAAGAAATACAGATTGTGGACCCCTATACTTCACCAGACTAGGAAGCATAAGCATTCCCATAGCTGCACCCAAGTACATACCGGAAGTAGTAAAGGAAACAGATCTTGATCTTTCATGAGGTGGTACCCACTGTGCAAGGACAGTGTGGATGGATGGAAAAATGAAACCTTGAGCCACACCAACGAGCAAGCGGGCTATTACCAGGACAATTGTTCGGTTTGGGTCAAGCGGTACAAAAGCACATGTCAAAGACCATAAGAGAAAGGAAAAGAGGAGGACACGCCGTCCGCCAATTTTTTGAGCTGCCCAGCCACCAGGTACTTGAGAGCATGCATATCCATAATAAAATGTTGACAAAATTACACCTTTGCTACTCTGATTTACTCCTGCAGCATCAGCAGCACTAGTATATGCAATAGAGAAGCCCACCCGCTCTATGTAGCAGACAGAAGTGCAGATGAACATCAAAAATACAATTAAATAGCGCCTCGGAAATCGACTGCTGCCCATTATGTGCTAGTTTGTAAAAGTAAGCCATACACTAGATGACTTGAATTTCTGTTGAGTAATCCACTAAACAGTGATGTTTAGCAGGCTTGAACATAATAGACAGAAAGAACGAGTCAGATCTAAATATTCAGCTCATTTTAGTAAAATTTAATGATATAGATATCAAAATTTGTGGTAAGTCATGCAACAGCAACTCAGAGAGATTTCAAACAGGGGAATACGGGAAACAAGGGAGAAAAGCACGGAAGGCAGAGAAAATGCAACTGAAAACAAATGGTACAACTCATATCTTGCATGTCAACTCAACAATATAACCGAAAGGAAATAACTTTTACTAAAGAATTTAGACTTTCAAATTTAAGAATCTAAGACAACATTGTTCAAATGTATGTTGCTCGGACCCTTAAAAAATGTTGCTGCACCAGTATCAGATCCTCCAGAAATGCACTACTTTTGGAGGATCCGACATGCACCCATTTACATCTTTGATGAGTGAGCAACATAGGTTCAGATATGACTAACAGTTGAGAGGGTTCTGAATGATGCAAATTATTTAACAAGTAGTCTTTATCTGAAGCTTCAGCATTTCACAGATTTCCCCGTATAACTAACGGACAGACGCAGATTTGATCTCTTTATAGAAGGATGTCAGAGAATTGGCTGTCACAAGAACAATTACTACATAAAGTCATACCTGCTAATCCAAAATTCATCTAACCATATCCTTAGCATTGTCAGAGATTGCTTTGACATATCGCCAAATCAGTCCCTTATGTTTCTCCAACTTTTTAATTTTCCTAAGAACTTCAAATGCTTCTTTTTTTAAAAAAAAAAAATCAAGTGAAGACTTTATCATATGGTTTTACCAGCAAGAACTGTACTACTGTTGGTATGTTACAATGAAGCTCAATTTTGCAGTGAGTACCTTTCATCATACATCTCTACAAAATACAACATGTAGTTGAGTTACTTAAACATTTAAACTTCAAAATCTGGATGGAAGTAGCTTTGCCCATCAAAATACCTCAAATTCCTTTCATTCAAGATAGTCCAAAATACACAGCTAAGAATGGTCCTCCATATAAGTTTCAGCTTCTCGTTTCCTTTGAAGAACATCCAAGTGTTAAAGAATTCTGATCCTTTGATTCCAAAAATGTTAAGAAGAGATGCCAGGGTTCAAAACTTCAAACCATTCTTAATTCTCCCAATTAAAAGACATAGGTTTTTAGCCCAACCAGCACAAAATTGTTTTAAAACCAGACCTTGACCTAACTCAATACCAAAAACTAGCTTATCGGGTAAGGATTGTCCAAAGATCAAATAGTGAGTCAACATCTCGTTCCTTCGACCAACAGTAGACACTCTTAACACGGTTGCATGAGCCAGACTTGATATAGTGTCCCAACATTGTGAAACACAACAATGGGAACATCCTTGGCTCTGAACATTGCATCAAACTCAACTCCACAAATTAGCTCACAATTAAGGATGCAAACACCATATTCCTTCAACTAATGTGACACGCTCTAACAAAATCTAACCCCCACTCCCACATCCAGCATCTTGCTCTGAACCTTGCATCTAACTCAACTCCAAAATTTATCTCACGAGTTAAGGACTGCAAACACCATATTTCTTCAACTGATGTGAGACACTCTAACAAGAATCTAACCCTCATTCCCATTTCAAGCACCTCTCTCTAAACCTTGCATCGAACTCAACTCCAAAATTCAGTTCATGAGTTAAGGACTGCAAACATCATGTTCCTTCAACTAATTGGGATGCTCTAACATGAATCTAATCCCCATTCCCATTTCCAACATCTCATTGGAGCTTGCATCTAGCTCAACTCCAAAATTCAGCTCACAAGTTAAGGATTCCAAACATCACATTCCTTCAACTAATGTTGGACACTCTAACAAGAATCTACCCCCACCCCCATTCCCATTTCCAGCATTTTGTGAGAAGCAAGACATATTTTTTGTTGTCAAAAGTCTTATCAATATCAATCAATTCAGCTATATGAACCCAGTTTTAAAACAATAAAACGAACTCATTAAACAAGAACAGAAAGTGAAACAATGACAAAGATCGCATCTTTACTACCAACCCCTTCAATAGGTCAACGAAAGTCCCTCCAAAACCTTAAAATCTATGAAAAAGAAACCCCATTAATGAAATTAAACAGACATTCACAAATACCCACAAGCTCAAAACACAAAAAGATTACTTCAAAAATGTATTAGCATCATAAAGCTTAAATTTTTACCACAAATCAGAAGAAACTTGACAGTGGGGTGTCTGCAAGAAAACGAACACTTCACTTGAGATCAAGAATTCATTGTCACTTCCATGGCCAAAGTCTTTATTGCTATTTAATCAGCATCAGCATTCTGATGAGAGGGGTTTTGTTGGCATTCTGAAGAGGATTGTACTGGGGGCGTGGGTGTGGGGTAGGTGGCCTGCTAGTTCGTAGGTTCCCACTGTTGACAAATCCTTATGAGTTTAGGACTCTTAATTTTTTTAAAATTATTATTATATAAGGTGATAACGAAAAATGAAAGAGGATGATTTTTATATTGCAAATGTACGAGAGTTTGATCTAATTGTAGCTCTTTATTTTATTAGGTCAAAGATATTTTTATTTCTCACTTCATGTGATGAAGATTTTGCCAATAGAATAAAATTGATGTGGTAATAATTCTTTTTTTATTAAACATTATTAAGTCTATATTTTATTTTTCGATATAGTAGAAAAATAATCTAAATAAAGATCTTATGATTGTTAATAAGTAATATAATTTAAGTAATTTGAAGTAGAAACTCCATATCTTTAATTTAATTATTTTGAAAGTAAAAAAATTTAAGTAATGTGAATCCAAGTAGAACTTCACATCTCTAATAACAAAATTTAAGTAATTTGCATTGAAGTAGACTCTCCTATCTTTAATTGGTTACTTTAGAGTATGTAGATGTTTTGCAAATACTATTCTTGATTTTTGAGCCGAACATTTCTTGGAAAACAATCTCTTTATCTTTATGATGGAGCGGTGAGGTCTGCATACCTTTTACCCTTTTCAGACGGATCATACCGAATATGTTGTTGTTGTACTAATATCCCTTTATTTGAAGTATTTTTTGTTCTATGCACTTCTAAATATCTTTAATGTCATTTTTGGCCTTTCATATTTCTAAACACTGCATTTTTAGTATTTGCTTAACATTATGAACGAAGTTTTTGTCACAAATCAATCAATTAACTACGCTTCAATTCCAAACCAGTTTAATTTTGCTCTACGATTTTCATTCAGGAGATTCGCGAAATCTCATATCTCTAAATCAAGAAAAAGTAAACAATAGACAAACAATTTTGATAATTGTAGGGAAATACTTGATTTTATTGACATCTGCAACATTCTCTATGATTGAATGTTGAAATACACAGTATAAGATTCATCTCTAAAGCTAAGCAATGGTGACAAAATAAAATTTCTCTCTGCTCCTTTCGCCACGAAACTGATAGGATGATACTCACTAATGCCAGTTCCCAGTTTAAAACTTGATGCCTGTTTGAATCCAGCATCTGAGGACTTCGTGTTGCAGCTAAGCTTGACAGTTGAACTCGATTGGTAGTCCACACCGCTATAGATGAAACAGCCTCTCTCTGTTGCAGACTCGAGAGAAACAGTATCGTCTCTCCCGTCCAATCCAGCTGTCACACGGAATAAGGAACCACCATCATCCGAGGAGGCTGCAATCCCGAGACTTTGTTCTTGCCCTTGATGAGATATGAACATTCCAGGAAGATCAAAGAGCTCTAAAATGACTTGTTTTCCAATGATATCTTTATGTTGTGAAGGGTTGACAGAAGATTTGTCGAGTGAAATGAGTCTGAATGTTGCACTAACAGCAGCATCTGTTCCGGCTTCAGGGAACTTCTCCATTTGAATTGACTGATTAGAGTTTGTCAGAACGAATATTGCATTGCCAGATTCTTGCATCAGAGATATTAAATTGGGCTTATAGTCAGCTGGAACTGGAGTTATTAAGTCCGAAAGAGCTGTGGTTGATTTTGCTGCGATGTCCCAATCACCACTAGAATGACCAGCAAGCAGGTATGGACCATAAAGAATTGCCTGAACGGATGCATACTCAGGACGATCATCTGAAGTATCACACAAGAATTTCTTTTAGCGATAACACAATCGTGAGATCCCTTCTCCACGTTGAAAAACTGATAAGAGTACAAGAAAAACACAAAAGACATACCTTGTATTGCCTCGGTTCTAAGAGTCATGGGCAGCTCGAGAGTGATTTTGTCACCTTGGCCCCAAGTTTTGGTGATAGTCAGGAAATGACCTGCATCAACGAGTAGAAACAAAACACCCTAAGACTTTTTCTTAAAGATATTAAATTATATAAAGACTATAACTAGGCAGAGAAAATGACTTGACGATAATGTAGAGACATCAGAGGAAAGAAAATGTCACACCTGGTGTTGGAAGGGATAAATCCTTTCCATTTAAGGTTGCCTTAGCGCCACTTGAACGTGTCCAGCTCGGTATTCTCAAGTTCAACGTAGACGATGCACCACTTGAATGCTGAAAGAAACATACAGAATATAATCTACTGATTGTTCGAAATAGTCAAGGTAAAAGCATGATAAATACACTCACAAAAAGAACAGATTGTCCTACAATATGCTATTTGATCAACGAGATGAAAATGAAATTTGGCAATAATTTGAAGATATGACATGACATAATGAACACATACCTCATTTGAAGATATAGTAATTGTCACTTGGAGGCGATTATCCCATGAAACAACAGGCTCGATTTTCTGACTCACCGAGACCTGTCCAGATTTCCAATCAAGAGAGCTAGGTATATACTGGATAATGTACAGACCTGTAGAACTCCCTTTCTCTTCAAAATATATAGAATCTCCCAACTTGGAGAATGATTCAATTCCTATAAAGGACACAAAGGGAAACCAAAGGTTAAAATCATTATAGGTTTTCATAGGTTACGGATCTTTAAGGTACTCTCGGAAGGTCAGATTATCACCTGTCCCGTAGCAGCACCAAAAGGAGTTGAACTGTGTTCCCCAATTGTGGTAGCTATGAGCCTTGGATTTGCCACGACCAAGAGGAAGCATATATATCATAACTCCAGGATCTGTTCCCCTTTGGATGCTGAGTACACCATTTGTTAACGCGCGTTCATAGTAATCAGCATATGCTATTTCTTTGGTCCATCTGAATAGGTGACGGGAAACCTACAAAGATATCGAAAAAAACACTTGCATCACTTGGTTTTTCACCTAAGAACAAATATAAGTTGCAATAATACTTTATCTATGAAAGTTTTCATTTCTACAGAGACATTACCATCCAAGAATTTATTAAACTCATATCCTCTACCGCTAGATAGAGCAAAAGAGAAAACAAAGGCACAAAGTCTTATAACACACCTTCAGCATGTTATAGGTCGTACATGATTCCTCATTCTCAGTCGTTTGAAGTGTGCTTGCTAACCTCTTTGGATCAGACCTGCTCAGGATTAAATGTCAACGAGGAGCTAATTTGTGCATATAAGAAGTGTACTTAATCAAACATGAAACAAAACCCATGCATCAATTAATTGAAATTTCTTGCTTGGCTCTTACCAAAACTCACCAACCGACGTCCCACCAGTTGCATAGCTGTGGGAAGAATTCACGATATCCATAAAGTACGCCCCAATTTCCTGTCAAACAAAGTTCAACAACTTAAAAGGATCGAACTTCCTGTCGAGCAACTTGTAAAGAAAATCAATTTACCTTGTATAGGGGATCTCCAGTAATTTCATAACGCATTTGAGATCCAACAACAATTGGGATGTGTGTATTGGCATGAAAACCTGATATATCATCAGCCTGTTGTAATAAAAGAAATTAAGAAATGGGAAAGAAATGGATTGTCTCCTCTAGAAAAAACAATTAAACACTCTTACTTAGATATGATGATTATTATAACGCGTCCAGTAGAGCTTTACAGAATGGTAATTAGGATAACTACTAGAAACAACACTTATGTGTGAGCCAATGAATTAGAATTCGCGGAGAAGTGTGATTTACACCTTTAAAGCTAAGAGTCCTAGAAAGCATGGTTTGTCAAAAAGATGAGCCAGCAATAAATGCTTTGGATTACCCTGCAAAACCAGCAAAAGGAAGCTTAATTCACGATAATTGTATCTACACATACATATATATGCTTTTTAAGATTCTCCCTCACAAAGAAAATCAGATATAAGCAAAAATATGTACTCTTTATCATGTCCAGTAGGCATTACATTTGATACGCAAGTGGAAAAGCTAATAACAACAACATACCCAGTGTAGTCCCACAACGTAGGATCCGGGAAGGGTATATATACGCAGACTTAACCCCTACCTCAGAGGTAGAGAGGCCATTTCCGATAGACTCTAGGCTCAAGGAAAAACAGTCCAAAGCAGCCCAGAAGAGAATTAACGGAACACAAGTGCAGAATCAAAATTATGTAAGTGTAAAGAAGAATAAATAATGCAGATTCTTGCCAAAATTCACATACATTTGTACCCAAATTAGTCAAGTCCAATTGAGAACTCCCAATAAGAAATCAGTTCTCACGTGCTCATTTGTGATGTCAACATCAACTGGAATAGAAATTATACAACAGAAACTAGAAAGATAGGAAATTGTAAGCCAATTCATTTGACATAATATACATACCGTTACACTGTATAACTTATACAGAACATCATTCATGCCACCAGTTTCTTCATTCAAAGATTGCCAGTGACGTTCGATGGTATACTTTGTTATCACATTTTGCACTCGATTGAAGAAGTACTCGGTCATCCATGTAGTCATTTTTAAAGCTTGATCATTACTAGCTACCGTATACTGGTCCAAGAGACCTGCCAATATCTGTCAAAATCCAACGAAATAAGCCGTTTATTCAAGAACGAAAACAGATGTAGATACAAGATTTTTTAACGAGTTCGTTTACTTCACCTTGTGAATTGTGTAATATGGTGCCCATACTGGTTTTATAGCTTCAAAACGGTCAAAAAGCTCGGATGGGAAAGCGGATAGATATCCCAAGCCCATTTTCTCCTGACAGGCAGAAAGTGCAGAAACAACAGCAGACATTTTCTGTTTGAGGCTGTCGTTGTGTGTGCTAGCCCACATATATGCAGAGGCACTAAGGTAATGACCTTTTCAGGTTACACAGTTAACGTCAGTGCATAAATAAATCATATACGAATACAAGCATGTATAATTGAATGAAGCACAACACCAAACACTTATCTTAAATAGTCGGAAAGCAAACATACTGAGAAGCAACAAGCACAGGGAAACCAATTAAACATACTACTGTATTCTGATCATTAATTCAGTACTAGAAATTGATACAACAACAACTACACCTCATTCCAAACAAGTTGGGCTCGGCTGTGTGAATTTCCACTTCTTCGTTTAAGCTCATTTCAACGAAAAGTGATAGACATTGCTACACCTTTCCTCTTTAGTATGTAACAAAAAGAGTGTCTCTTTCTACATTTAGTAAGTTCTCCAATTCCAACATTCACAAGATTTAAAGGACTATACACATCTTTAAATAAGATTTGAAAGTCTTCCTGTATTTTTTAAATTCCGTGCATAGTCAAACAAAGACACTTAAATTGGGATGGGGTGAGAGTAAAAGATTCTTGCAAGCCATTCGATAGAATCATATATTCAGGACATCAACATAATCTAGTGGCAATACATTGGTAAATTTCTATCTAACCAATACTTCAATATGTTTTTCGAATTCAAGTAGCACAAAAACAGTGTAGTTTTTTTCATGAAAATAGAAGTCATACATGGTAATGTATATAACAAGAACAAGTAATGAGCACATCACTAGTGACCATACATGAAATTAACCCTGAACAAGAATTACTCAAGAAATACAAAAAGTGTAAAAAAGCAGGACTAACCAACAAAATGACCACGAAGCTCGACATTCGGAGCCTCCCAACCTCCATATGGATCACCCGGAGTGTCCAAACCAGCTGTTTTCCTAAAACTCCACACCAGACTATCAACATCCAACATCAACAAATACTCCAAATTAGTCTGTTGAGCTATTCCATGCGTTGAATTTGGTTCTATTCTCACATCATGAAGTGAAACTTCATTCAACAAACCATCAACCCCTTTAATACCACCAGAATTCTTAATCTTTCTATACATCATCACCCAATCAAATTCCTCTTCTTCCTTCAACATCTTCCTTGGAAGCAAGTTACTCCAGGCCGAATCATCAGTTGGAGTCAAATGGTAATGAGAAAACATCTCTTCTCTCCAAGATTCATTCTTTGAAGATAACAACTCATATCTTAGAGTATGTGATGATAATTGAGTAGGAACATTAGTACACTCCTTACTCAAAACACCCCCACATAACACACCAAAAAAAACCACCAACCACACTTTCAACAACACTAAAGACTTCATTTTTATCAAAAATATGAACCCCCAATGAACTAAAAAAGATGAAAACTCTCAACAAAAGCTTGAATTTCACTAAAAATTGTACCTTCAATGAACAAAAGACTTCATTTTGATCAAAATAATGAACCCCACAAGCTCAAAATTCATAAAAACTGTACCTTCAAAGAACATTAGAACCCCAAACAAAAAAAAAGACAAATCTTTATTTTAAGAATAATACGAGAGCAAACCAAACCCCACCAATTTATAGTAATCAATGAATGAAGAATGTTGACAAATGAACCAACTAAATACCAGAGTCCCGTGAAAGGCAAGAATTGGTTTTTCTTATATAACAAAAAAATAATCCACAATAGATATTTTTTTCAAAAATGAAAGCAAAAGCAACCAAGAAATCAAAACCCCACTACGGAAATGAGTAAAACAAAACTATAGGAAACATTAAAATCAAAATTATTGGATTCCAAAACTGAACTTTCACAAATTTAAATGCTTTTTGACCTTAAACAAGAAGATAAACAAAAAAAGGAATGGAGTTTAAGCTAAGAATGAGTGGTTTATTTTTCACTACAAATCAAATTTTCATATCCATATCCAAGATATAAAAGATGGGATATTATAGGTAAATAAATAATATATATACATACAAAATCTAAATTTTTTTCTTAAAAAGAGCAGAGGAGATACTGACAGAAGATAATCACGGATGAGTTGTTTAGTGTCAGTGATTCAAAAAGTGGTATTGCCAATATTTCCTAACAAATTTGATCCTAAAGTAATCTCTTAGTTTGACTCATTCGAAATTTGTGGGAGATAAAAAAATATTTAGTAATATTATGATCTTATTGTAAAAGTGAATATACATTGTATGCATAGAGTTGATCCATCAAGTGGTGTCAATATTTTTAACAAATTTGATCATAAAATAATATCTTACAAATTTTAAAATAATAAAGGAATAATTATAAATGTTAATATTATTTAATAAATTTGATCATGAAATAATATCTTAATTTGATCAAATGTAAAATTTAAGATAATAAAGGAATAATTATTAATGTTATCATCTTACTTTAGACATTAAAATTTTATAGGACTCTACAACGTGAATCCTATTTCAGTCAGAATTGCATACACAAGGTATTATATTCAAACAGAAAAGGTATCTCAGATATCTCATAAATCTTGAGATATTCATAAAGAGATCGAGATCTCAAATATCCTACAAATTATGATATTCATAAAGAGGATAAAAGAATAAATTTGTATCCACATTGTTTATCAATAAACTTTCTATTTTTTAATTCCTATTTTATATTTTATTTGTGATTCTAATTTGCTGAAAACACTTACATTAAAGTGAATATATCTTTTCAAATTTTGTTTAGAGTTAATTCATAAAGTGGTGCCAATATTTTTTAACAAAAGTGATCATGAAATAATATCTTAATTTGACTATGTGAAATTTAGGACAACAAATGAATAATAATTAATATCGTAATCTTACAATAAAAATAATTATATCTTTTAAAATTTTCTTTAGTGTTAATTCATAAAGTGTTGCCAAATTTCTAACAAATTTGATTGTGAAATAATTTTTTAATTTGACTACATATAAATAATCGATGATGAATTTATAATAACTTAAATATGTCTCGTTTATGTCATTTCTGTCAATTAGAATGATCATGTCTTCATAGCATATAAATAAATAATTTTTTGTATAATATTTTTTTAGTAATGTTATTATTACGTTTATTTTTTACCCTTTTTTTCATTTTGAAGAATATATAAACGTTACTCAAATTTTATTTCAATCAATAAGTAATCATGAAGATATATATTTGTATGATCATTAGTGGACTATACGTTTAGTACTTGATTGGAAAAAAAATAAATATTATTATAATTTTTGATTATTTAAAATTGATTGAAGCGTTTAGAAAAGTTACTATATTGAAAGAAACTTGTTATAAAAGGTACATTCTTGTTTTTATTATAAAATTTTGAGAAACTTGTTTGAATAGATATCATACTTAAACAATAAATGAAATGAAACTGAATCTTTTAATACTATTAAGAGTATCTCGTATTATAACTTTATCTTCTGACTTATAATATGCATATATTAGCTCAATCATAACATACTTTATATATCATATCAGATTGATCTTAATATTTTTATTTTTTGACACGATCGAAGATACCATCTTGAATCATCAATAATGAGATGAATCAATTATTAAAACACCATATTTCAGAATCAATATATATATATATATTGTTTGGGAGTTGTGGTTGGTTGGGAAGTTTTGGCATTATTTTCATAGTTTTATGTTATCTTGTGATTTGTGAATTTGGACTAAAGTGAACACCCGTGAATTGACTATTCTAATTTCGAGGCAATTTCTTACCAACACCACCCACCCACCCCCCCCCCCCCCCCCCCCCCCCCCCCCCCCACC
>JAOTQJ010000011.1:22799383-22809909 GCA_025642045.1 Solanum sejunctum | reverse complement strand
CTCTCCCACAAAATTAGTAGGATTTTTTTTTAAAAAAAAAATAGATTCTAAAATTTAAAAAAAAAAAATAATGTAACAAATCGAGACAAATCCGATTTTAAGTCAGGAAGTAAATGAGATTCCTTCAGTCAGAATTTCATGTGATTATGTTTTAGTGAACACAAGATTTAAGCAAATTAAAAAACAACTATAGTACATAATATTAATGTGACTATAATTAATCATGACATAAAATAAAATAATGTATTACGCATTAGATATTGAAAGATATTACAAGTAATGTTTTTTTTTTTTTGGAAGAAATTGACTATCATGGAGTAGTGTATAATTGGTATTGGAGGAGTAATACATTAGTAGTACAATATTATTTTGTGTCACTTGGATAACTATCTTACTTGAAGAAACGAATTATACAATTTAAATATTAGATTATGAAAAGTAGAAAGACTAAATATAAAAGATTAGATCGTAGAAAGTAGAAATTAAAAGATTAGATTATGGAAAGACTACATACAAATTATAAAGGTCAAATTATGCTTTAGAAAAGTGAAATAAGTAATTGAAATAGCCTAAGATTGATAATCTTTTATAATATGTTAAAATATATTAATGCTAGAGAAAATTATATTCAAATCATTCATCTGGCTATAATTTGAATCCATATTCAAATAAATAAAATTATAATTTAGTAATAAAATATCTTCCTAGTTATACTAATGCTAGAGAAAATTATGATTCTAAACTTTATTGCTAGTTGTCATCAACAATATTGATTCTAGGACATTGCTAAAATTCTCACATTTTTTTAAGGTTATGTTATCACTTCGTTCGTTCCTTTTTAAATTATTTATCGTAATAACATAAGTTTTGATAACTATTAAACTATTTGATTATATGAACTAAATTAAATTTGTATTTATTACTCTATATTTGTGGACGATATCATTCTAAAAAATAATTTGTTGAAATTTATTATTTGATGTCAAAATCAATAGAGTAGGAAGGTTGGGTCCATAAGCTTGATAAGTAACTCACATCAAGAGAACATGAATGATATATATTCCAACCACAATAATTTCAATATTTAACAATAAATTTAAAAATAAATTTAACATTTAAACTCGGGGAGTTTCATTTTTATATTCTCATACATTTTTGTAATATGTCATAGCATTGGATTTTACTATTTGTCAAAATTTTAATAAAAAATATTGTATATAATTTCTTCAGATTTCTTGAACGCCTTTAAGTTATTTTGCGGTTGTATTAGTGAAGGATTGCATGTACCTATATATGAAATATATAGTTGAATTAAAAAGCAAATTAAAGCGTTAGACTCAAAATTTTTTGTTAAATTGAAACTCAAAATACAAAGAGATAAATATAATGATATTTTTTCGATTTCTCTCACGACACCCTAACTTTGGCCCTAATTGAATCACATGCACAAGTTGACATGAACAAGTACTATTATTACAAACAAAAAAAGAAAGTAGAAACTAATTTTTTGTCCTCATATATATTATGTGTTTGCCCTAATATATACATATATTTTTAAAAAATATTAAATTCAGTTAAACCACGGTTATATACATTAGAGAGGTACCTTTGAATAAGGTCTATTATTGATGTCATAATCAGTTGAGTTGGAAAGTTGGGTCCATTACATGTACTTGGAAAGTTGGGTCCATTACATGTACTTGTTGCTTTTATGGTTTATAATTCATCACATTATGGGACCATATAATATATTCTTTTATCACTAAAAAAATTACCAGAAAAAAAAGAAGATTGAAAGGTGTATATATACCTTACTATTTTAAGATTATAATTTTTCTTGTGGGTTTTTGCTTCTTTATTGGATATAGTTTTGGAATTGTTAGTTAAATGGCATTCAAATGTTGGTTATATTGCGTTTAATTCCCACGTCATAATATATAATTTTAAAGTATCATATAGTATATTTTATTATATTGGCTTGTCAGTGCATAAACGTTATAGCATTAAATTTTAGTCACTTTGACAGGAAAAACAATACATATAGATTTTATTATTTTGACTCCTCGTGATGTCATCAATAGTCATGTTGATATAAGAGTTATTTTATATTTTATTTTTATTTTATATGTGGGTGCATGTTGGTATATGGCATTGGTATTACAAAAAGGTTGAGTATTAATAAGAGATAAGAAATTTGAAAAAGAAAATGAAAATATTTAATTTGTATCAATTGAAACAATTCTAAGGGAACATTTAAAATACAACTTGAATGACAAAACAATCACAAACGAAAACAAAAAGGATCATAAAAACCAACAAATTAAATGAAGAACTACAAATTGTGGTGTGACGCCCCATACTCATAAGGAGAGAAGGGAAACATGTTGAACATGAAAGAGAAAATTTAATAAAATGGAGGAGGGGTGATGGAGAAGGAGGGGTGAATTATAGTAGTAAAATGGTGAAGAAGAAGGTGATGGTTTCTTGATGAAGTAGTCATTTTTTTGTAAAGATGGCACCTTGTACCTTGGTTTAGGCACTACGGTTACCTTATAATTTTGGAACAAATGACACCTTCTTGTAATTATCTACTGACGCTGGTTTTTAATAGTAAACTTTCTTGGGCAAAGAAGACACCTTGTATTCCTATTTAGGCACTGATGGTACCTTGTAGATGTTATCTTCTGGAACAGATGAAACCTTCTTGTAGTTGTCTTTCGGAATTGATGACTTCTTGTAATAGTCGTTCTTTGGTATAGATGATGACTTGTATTCTTGTTTAGGCATGGATGGTAACTTGTAGTCGTTATCTTTGAAAACTGATGGCTCCTTCTTGTCGTTGTTATCTGCTGGAACTGGTAAGTTTTTGTAGTAGTCATTCTTTGGCAAAGATGACACTCTGTATTCCTATTTAGATACTGATGTTACCTTGTAGTCATTATCTTTTGGAACATAACTCACCTTCTTGCAGTTATCTTGTGGAACTGATGGTTTCTTGTAGTTGTCATTCTTTAACAAAGATGGCACCTTATATTCCTTTTCAGGTACTGAAGGTATCTTGTAAGTCATTATCTTCTGGAACTGATGACACCTTCTTGTAGTTATAATCTTCTGGAAGTGATAGCTTTTTGTAGTAGTCATTCTTTGGCAATTGAAGGTACCTTGTAGCCGTTATCTTCTGATGGTGCATTATATTCCTTTTGAGATATTGAAGGTACCTTGTAGCCGTTATCTTTTGGAATTGATGACACCTTCTTGTAGCTATCTTCTGAAGCTATTGACTACTTGCTGTAATCATTCTTTAATAAAGAAGGCACCTTATATTCCTGTTCTGGCACAAAGGGCACACTGTAGACATTTTTTGACGATTGTGATACTTTATTGTTTGTTGAATCTGTTGATTCATAAGAATAAGGTGAATATGCCATAGTGCATGGGGCAATCAAGAAAAATGCCAAAGCACAAGCAAATTGAGGCCATTGCATCTTCATTTGGCTTCCCATTAAGAAGGTTAATTTGGATTCTAAGGCTAGATATTGGTTTTGTTTTTTCTTTTTCTTGTGTGTTTAAGAATGGAGCAACTAGGAGTTTATATACCTTAACTAAGATGATGACTTGGTGATCTCTCCAAATAATCCAAGCATGTCATCAAACATTTTCCCATTTTTTGGTTAACGCTATCCCACTAAGGTCTTGATATAATGGGAAGCCATGAACAATTTATACACATTTTGCTTGACTCATCTATTTTTAAAAATTAAATCCTAACTTTTATTAACTCCCAAGTATGTTGTTCTTGTTTCTTTTTTTTTTTTGGTACATTAAAAATTTGATCAAATAAAAAATTTAAAGTTGAAATACATGTATATAGGCCCAACAAATAATATTGTTCATTATTTGATGTCATGATCAATATCTTGGAAGTTTGGGTCCATTAAATTAATACTTCATGCACAAACCACCGATAAAATAATGCATATAAATTGTTGCAAAGAGATTTAAACGGATCTCCTTGGTTTTTCAGTCGAACTTATTGCATAAAACTTATCTAATGCAATTCATATTTTTTGTGTTATTTATAAATTATTTTTATATGAGAGTAGGTTTTTCAGTTGCATCCAAAAGGTACTAATAACTGAGAATTCTTTTTAAAAAATTATTTAACACGCCCCTATAAATATTCTTTAATACTTATGAATTGTTTATAAATATGAGGGTTAAGTCAAATCACTGCTAAATGCATCTAAACCAAAGGGTGGAACCAATGAGGCAAGAGATTTAGGCCCCAAAATATTAGACGCCTCATTTTTTAAGAAAACTTGTAATCGGTTTTATGGTTTATCTCTTCAGAAAATGTTGAATATCTCAAGGTAAAAAGCATAGATCTTCATAGGGTAAAAAGTTAATGGTGAAAAAGACATAAAAATTATATTTTTTTTGCAAATTTCATATCTCAATTCAACTAGCGCTTATCCATTGTTCTTTTTAGGAATAAGACATAAGAACCCTTCAACTATGATAAAATTATCAGTTATATATGTATCTAAATCATGTGAGGCGAATTATATGTTTTGTATTATTTAGACACTTAAACTATGTGGTAATTGGACCTTTACATTGTTTAGATGCATCACTGACAATTTAGCCAGTCTTATGATATCGCTTCTCTTTACCTATCTAAACTATCGTCCCAACCCCTTTGTATTAAAGCACACTTTAATACTGAATTGATCAAATACTGTTCTCACTCGACAACAGACTCGTGTAAGCCAACTTTAAATTAATTCTTTTTTGTGGTGTTTATGTTTAAGTTAAGGTTTCTTAATGAATTTTGCCTTTATTGTTTTTTCTTTGGACGATGTTATGTTCTAGTGTTTTTCTATTAAATTTATGTAAAGAAATTTATAAATGTTCGAGGAATAGATATATGAAAAATAATACATATAAACTGTCAATGAAAAGCACATGTACGTATTCATGAATTGAAACAATTCTCTAGAAAGTTCTCAAAATACAGTTCAAATGAAAAAAAAAATCAAAAGAAGGAAAAGGGAAAAAAACCCAGCAAATAAAGAATTGCAAATTTTGATATCATTGCTTCAACTCATAATATAGAACCAATTTGGTTATATATATTGAGCTAGCTACCTGAAAAAGGGCTTCGTTGAAACATGTTGAATATGTAAGATGAAACTTTAATAATATGGAGGTGGTGGAGATGGTGGAGGAGTTGAAGATGATTGATAATAATGAGGAGGTAGGGAAGGTGATGGCTTCTTGAAGTAGTCATTTTTTGGTAAAGATGACATCTTGTATTCTGATTTAGGAATTGAGGACACCTTTGGAATATATGACACCTTTTTATAGTTATCTTCTGAAACTGATGGCTTCTTGTAATAGTCATTCTTTAGCAAAGACGGTATCTTGTATTCTAGTTTAGTTACTGAGGGTACCTCTGGAACATATGACACCTTCTTGTAGTAAACTTCTGATGGCTTCTTGTTGTAGTCATTCTTTGACAAAGAAGGCACCATGTGTTCCTGTTTAGGCATTGAGGGTACCTTTGGAATAGATGGGACCTTCTTGTAATTATCTTTTGGAGCTGATAACTTTTTATAATAGTCATTCTTTGGCAAAGAAGGAAGCTCGTATTCCTGTTTAGGCACTGAGGGTACCACTGGAATAGATGGCACCTTCTTGTAGTTATCTTCTGGAACTGATGACTTTTTATAATAGTCATTCTTTGGGAAAGAAGGCACCTTGTACTCTTGTTTAGGTACTGAGGGTACCTCTGAAACATATGGCACCTTCTTGTAGTTCTCTTCTGGAACAAATGGCTTCTTATAGTAGTCATTCTTTGGGAAAGAAGACACCTTGTATTCTTGCTTAGGTACTGAGGGTACCTCTGAAACATATGACAACTTCTTGTAGTTCTCTTCTAGAATGAATGGCTTCTTATAGTAGTCATTCTTTGGCAAAAAAGGAACCTTGTATTCTTTCTTAGGAATTGAGGGTACTTCTGGAATAGATGGCACCTTCTTGTAGTTATCTTCTGAAATTAATGGCTTCTTGTAGTAATTATTCTTTGGCAAAGAAGGCACCTTGTATTCCTGTTTAGGCACTGAGGGCACCTTGAATTCTTGTTTAGGACCTGAGGGTACTTTCTTGTAGTTATCTTCCGTAATTGAAGATACCTTATAGTCTCCACTTTTAGCTATTGTGCTTAGAACTATGTTTGTTGAATCTGTTGATTCATAAGAATAAGGTGAATATGCCATAATGCATGTGGCAATCAACAAAAATGTCAAAGCACAAGCAAATTGACACCATTGCTTCTTCATTTGGCTTCCCATTGAGAATGTCTTAATTGAAGGGTAGATGATTATGTTTTTCTTTTTCTTGTGTGTTTATTGAAGGAGAAACTAGGAGTATATATAGCTCAACTAAGATGGTGATTTGGATTTTTCTCATTTATTGTTTAATGCTGTTCCACTAATATAAGGTGTTGAGATAATGGGAAGCCATGAACATTCATACATATTTTCTTGATTTCCAAGGACGTTGTTCTTGTTCCCTTTTGTTGGTACATTGAAAATTTGATTAAATAACTTTTCTTAAAAGTTGAAATATATATGTTGTCGACCTAACAAATATTATTCATTATTTTATCTCATGAAAATTAGTCGAGTTGTATGTACTTGATTGATACTTTGAGCATGACTACTAAAAATTTATATCATGAGACGCTACATTATAGATACTTTGCATCTCCAAGAATGACGATTTATTAGAAACTATTTCCAATATCAATATCAAATATTTCACTTTTTTTAATTTTATTGTATTCTATCGTTTAAACACATTACTAGATAACGATGAGAAGATTTATTTTATGTAACAATGTAATTTTAGCCTTAATTTCTCTTCTTATTTTATCTTTATTTATTATTTAATAATTTTATTTTATTATTTATCCGACTTTTTATGGTAGATCTACCCATACGTAAAATTTCTTAGGTTTATCATTCAAAGCATGAATATGTGATATTATGTAATAACGAAGTACGACATTGTATTCATTAAAACAATATAATATGATACGGTACGATACAACACAACATAATATCATACGCTAAATTATAAAATAATACATATAACAATCATCTAAACAAACTGTTAATGTCGCTAAATTCCTATAAACTGCCACTAAAATTCACAAACTGCCGCTAAATGCACTAAATTGAGTTATCGACCTCAAACTTCTTTTATAGATCTATGAATTAAAAAAGATTGATTGCCTATTTAAAGTGGTTTGAAGCATTTTACTCTTATCTTCTTCTTCAAATCTATCCAACGACACTTGATAACCATCACTATATCCTCTTGGAATTATTGGATCTTGTTGAAGTTGTTTACAGTGTCATCTGATTTTGCTTTGCTAGATACATTGACAGATGTCTTGGAACAAGCTGATCTCTAGTCACCTTGCCGTCCTAACTATTCTTTCTTTCATACTTCTTTTTGCTATTGTATTATTGCCCAGGAGAAATATCTGCATCGCTAGCTGCATTCGCAAAACAATGATCCAACTAATCCTCGTTGCGTCACCTTCCTCAAAGTTGTTCTCATCTTGTAGGTTAGGAAACTGATTTGGGGAGGAAGTACTATCAACACTAGTAAGTTGTAGTTGTTTGTTAGTGTTAAAAAGTGTGATAGAAATCAACTTTTTAACATTAGAACTCACCAATGCTTCAATAAGCTCCTTTTCACTAATTTTGTTATTAATTTTTGTGAAGAAACTGGAAATTTGCTGGAAGAATAGATGAATCTACATATAAACATTCAATAAAAAGAACTTGTATACATTTAAAATAGATCTCTGAAAACCTTCAGAAGAAATTTTAAATGAAAAAAACAAATGCAATCTGAAGTAGGAAAAGAAAATAGATGAAGCTACATGAACTCTCAATAAAAAGAACTCGTATTCAATTGAAACAATACTATGGAAGCATTCAAAATAGAATATAATAGAACCAAATTACAAAACAATTGCAAACCGAGGAAGGAAAAAGGAAAAACAACAAATAAAGAATTGTAGATTTTGAGATCATGCCATCAACTCAAATTATGAGAACCAATTTGGTTATATTTGTTGAGCTGGAGAACGGCTTCATTGAAACATGTTGAACATGAAAGATGGATGTTTAGTAATATGGAGGTGGTGGCGGTGATGGAGCAGGAGTTGAAGATGATTGATGGTAGTAAGGAGGTGGTGGTGATGGAGAAGGTGATGGTTTCTTGAAGTTGTCATTTTTTGGTGAAGATGACACCTTGTATTATGGTTTAGGCACTAAGGGTACTTCTGGAACAAATGACACCTTCTTGTAGTTATCTTCTGGAATCGATGATTTTTTGTAGTTGTCATTCTTTGGCCAAGAAGGCACCTTGTATTCTTCTTTAGACACTAAGGGCACCTCTGGGATAAATGACACCTTTTTGTAGTTATCTGGAATTGATGGCTTCTTGTAGTTGTCATTCTTTGGCAAAGAAGGCACCTTGTATTCTTGTTTAGGCACTGAGGGTACCTTGTAATCGTTATCTTTTGAAACTGATGGCACCTTTTGATGGCTATCTTCGGAAGTTGATGGCTTTTTGTAGTACTCATTCTTTTGCAAAGAAGGCACCTTGTATTCTTGTTTAGGTACTGAGGGTACCTTGTAGTCATTATCTATTGAAACTGATGGCACCTTCTTATACTTATCTTCTGGAACCGAAGGCTTCTTGTAATACTCATTCTTTGGGAAAGAAGGCAACTTATATTCTTTTTTTACCTTGTAGTCGTTATCTTTTGAAACTGATGGCACCTTCTTATAGTTATCTTCTAGAACTGATGACTTCTTGTAGTAGTCATTCTTTGGCAAAGAAGACACCTTGTATTCCTGTTTAGGCACTGAAGGTGCCTTGTATCCTTCTTTAGGAACTGAAGGCAACTTATATACCTGTTTAGGCACTGAGGGCACCTTGTATTCCTGTTCAGGAATTGTGGGTGCTTTCTTATAATTATCTTTTGAAACTGATGGCTTTTTGTAATAATCATTCTTTGAAAGAGATGACACCATATGTTCCTTTTCAGGCATTGAAGGTACCTTGTAGTCTTCACTTTTAGTTATTGTGTTGGGTACTTTATTGTATGTTGAATCTGTTGATTCATAAGAGTAAGGTGAATATGCCATAGTGCATGTGGCAATCAAGAAAAATGCCAAAGCACAAGCAAATTGAGGCCATTGCTTCTTCATTTGGCTACCCATTGATGAGAATATTTGATTTCTAAAGCTAGATGGTTATATTTTTCGTTTTTTCTTGTGTGTTTAGAATTGAGGAACTAGGAGTTTATATAGCTTAACTAATAATGTGATTTCATGATTTGAAAACTCTCCAAATAATCCAAACATATCTTTAATTTTCTCATTTTTTGGTTTATGCTCCTCCACTAAGGTCTTGGGATAATGGAAAGCCATGATTACTTCACACACATTTGCTCTATTTACCTATTTTTAATTAAGCATCCAAACATTTAAATTATTCACCTCCAAGAATATTGTTCTTGTTCTTTTTTGTTGGTACATTGAATATGTGACTAAATTCAATTTTTTAAGTAGAAATATGTATATATTGTTAGCCTAACAATTACTTTTCACATCATGGGACCATACATTGTACATATTTTAATTTGCATTACCAAGAATGACAATTTATTGGAAGCTATTATTTCCAATATCTTATAGGAGTATTTAATTTTGTGTGTGATTTAACTATTTGGTATTTCAATAAACCATTGCTAATAAATTCACATGAAGGCCCTATTCTGTAATATTTGATGAAGGGTAGTCCAAAAGTCCAAATCGTCACTAATTAACTCACCTAAATTACCGCTAAATTCTTTAATATTATTATTTTCTTTAACATTCTCTTGGTCAAAATGTTTTATGGCTGGCAAGTGGCAATGATAAAACTTGAAATCAAATGAGATTACATTATTTTCTTTCTTTTGCTTCTTGTTTATTGGTAATATGGAATGCCCACCCTATTCTTGGTCTTGGAATCACCCAACTATGATGATTCTTATGCTTAATGCATGTTGCTTGGACTTTCAAAAAGGTTATCGTATTTATATCAGATTCTCCAAAAATATACTATTGCTGACATGCTACCTCGCGATAATTTTGAAGAGTTTGAACAACATAAATTATGTTTCAGGTTTTTACTATTAAATTTATGTGAAGAAATTAAGATTGCTAGTAGAATAGATGAATCTTGATATAAGCTTTCATATAAAGAACTTGTATTCATATGAAATAATTCTCAAAACGTTCAAAATAGAATTAAAATGACAAAACAGTAATTGCAACTTGAAGCAGGAAAGCAAAAACAACAACAAATAAAGAATCACAAATTTTGATATCATGCCTTCTAACTCATAATATAAGAACCCTATGGGTTATATATGTTGAGCTGGAGGACTTAAT
>JAOTQJ010000011.1:22781810-22793978 GCA_025642045.1 Solanum sejunctum | reverse complement strand
GGATATTTTCTGGATATATGGCTGGTTTGTCTCTTGTTAATTTTCTTACTTTCTTACTATGGCCATGTAGGTGAAATTTCTAGCCCTTTGAAATATAAGTGCTTATTTTGCTTGTTCATAGTGTTTTCAAGTTTATCATTGCTCGGACTCTCCAAAAATGCACTACTTCTTTGGAGGATCTGACACGCATCTCATGATGTTTTTGAAGAGTTTGAGCAACATTGTGATTTTTGGGCTTGTGGCACTACCCTACATGTTTCATAAAGAGCGCTCATTGGCTCCTTTTATCTGCTAATGCAGCAAAAGTGTTGAAAAGTTGCATTCAACATTTTTCCATGTACTGTTGCAGTCAATCAATCCTGAGGATTCTTTAGAAATGTGAGAAAAATTGTGTCTAGATTGGGTTGTTTGGTTCACAGACTAAGTTATCTCAGGATTACATCTCAGGATTACTGGTTACGATCCTTGGACTAATTTATCATGATAGACACTTGGAAATTACCACATTTTGCTCTTCTAGTAAGTTCTCTTTTGAACAAGTTGAAACAAATAATCACATTTGCTATACTAACTATATGCAACATTTTTCTTCTTTGTACACAAAAATAGATATATAAAAAGCCCAACAAATTGAATTGTGGCTTGGAATCAATCTCGGATGGAGTCAAAGATTGACTATTTTTTAGCCTTGGAGTATGATGGAATAAAGCAAAATGGGTCTTTAAGCTATCTGCGTTTTTTTCATTTGTGAAGTAGCAGTTAGTCAAATGCAACTTTCAACGCTCCTCATGGATCATCTGGAAATAGTCGCTTTATGTTTTTAAATATAGGAGGTAGGCTGCGTACATTCGCCCTCCCTCAATTCGTAATGAGCGGGAGCCTTTTGAGGCACTGAGATATGTTGTTGTTGTTGTTACAAGAAGAAGAAAAAAATAGCCAAAAGGTCTTCAAATATAGAACAAGTGAAGCATGCTCTAATGGTTGAACATCAAGTCATGCAGGATAATTGAGAACATTATCGATTTATAAAGAAAATGTAAGTATACAGAAAGAATCACGAATTTCAAAGACATTCATAAAATATATAAGTTATGAATCTCGAAGGTACTCATACTTACATTGTATTATGTTCCTGGCCTTAATTTCACAAATTTTTATTCAAACACATAAACATTTTCAAAATTATTGTTCGAAATTACACCATATACATGCATCTAACTCTATTTCATTAGTTTGTTTGGAATTGAGTATGTATTAATTATGGTATATTACACAATCATACATAAAAGAGTATTTGTAGTAAGTGAATAAACATCTAAACACATCCATTCTAGACCCTTAACCTAACATCTGCGAAAAATTATCTAAATTAACCATGATTATTTCGATACACATTCATTTATTGATTTGATGCATGCACCAAATTGAATAATTTTTTTTCTTATTATATTTAGTTCAATACATAAATTAGATATACAACACAAATAATTATATAATAGATCTTTATGATATGAATTCTGCATGTAACGAAAGCTTATAATGTAGCATAGATTAAGTGTATCAAACTGTTTTTTTTAATATATATTATTGGTTTTTTTTATATAAAGAAATAGGTGAATAAACTATATGGCCGACCTTTTACCGACTTTATCTCTAATTTCCTCTTTATAATAAACTTGTCCTTTTATTTTCTCATTTCTCTTTCTCTAAAACCCCTCATCCAAACACTTCCCAACACCTCCAAAATTTGCATTTCATTTCCATTTTTCTCTCTCTAGAAACCTCTCAATCATGGCGGCGCAGAAGAGAGAGAAAGAAGAAACCGAGCTGAAGGTTCCAGAATCCATGCCTCTGTGCTCTCCAACTCTACCCGTACCTGCACCGTCGACTCCTCCGCCGCAGTCGGCGACGACGACGCATATCTCAGTCGCGGTTATCTCGGATCCAAAACGTTCTGATAGATCGGCGACGGAGAGTGTAGATCTGAAGGTTTCTAGTATGGATGATCAACCGACATCTACGTCAGCATCGTCAGAAAGTACGGATCTGGTTGGTAGAAAAGCAGGGGTGAAGAGGCAACGAGAAGCTAATAGATGTTCTGGTGTAGGTTGCCGGAGGAAAGTCGGATTGATGCCGTTCCGGTGCAGGTGCGGGGAGGTGTTCTGCTCGGAGCATAGGTATTCCGACCGACATGACTGTAGCTACGACTACAAAGCAGCTGGTCGTGAAGCGATTGCTAAGGAAAATCCAGTTGTGAAAGCTGCTAAAATTCTCAAAGTTTAAAAAATGGAAAATTTAAGGTTTTTTTTGGTTATTTTCAAAGTTTGTTGAACCAGTCACGGGGGTGGGGTGGGTGGAAAATGAATGGTGGGGTGTTGTGTTGTAAATTTGATGAATGGATGAGGGTATTGTTGTCATTAAGTTATTAATTATTATTAAAAATAAGTTAGTGGAAATTTTCTTTCTTCTTTTTTTTTTTTTGCTTTTTATATTGCTTTTAACTTTGTGGTGCGTTGTACTTGTGTCATTTTCTCACATGGAAATTATTTTTTCTTATCAATGGGACTATAGCTTTTCGTTATTAGAGGTTTTGAATTTGAATTCGAATTTTGCTATTGTAATATCAAATTATCTTTCGTCATGGTCATATTTATCTTTCGCAATATTGGATCATCTTTCGATGATATGATATGATCATTTTGAGTCTTAAAATGCAAGAACATATTTTAACTCGTATAATGGAGAAACATGTTTCCTTATTAATTTTAAATGATATAAATTTAAATTAATCGAATCTGTTCTTGATGAGTGCAATCTCTCGTTTACACATCACACAAGCACAATTAAAGTAGAAATTAAAGGAAAAATCTCATATACAATCTTAATATAATTTCCTCATTACTTTTATGTTTTGCTTATAACTTTTTCTTAAAAAGTTGAAAATTTTTGAACCTCACACACATTTCGAAGCGAACTCATGACTCCACACCAACAAGAATATAGTTTAGTGAACATTATTGAAAAGGCAATTGATTTAACTTAAAGTATTATTCCTCGTATATCATAGAACAATAAAATTTTATTAGTGAAATTTAAAGAGGATAAAATGTACGTAAAAAGATTATTTTTAAAAAATTTTCATTCAAAATTAAGTAAGATATTAGATATAAAAAAAGAAAAAAGTATAATAATAAATATAGATGAATAATGACATCACAAAATATAAACACACGATTAATTCTATTATATCAAAAGGAAAAAAATATTTCATAATTTAATTTTTTAGTTTAAAATTTTATTCCCAAAAGGTTATCTGAATTTTTATTCCAAAACAATAGTGTATCTTTAATTTCAGATATTCCTTAAAACATTACTCTTTTATCCTCGTGGCAAACAATAAGAGCATAATTTTACAGAAATGACATTTCCTCTTCAATAGTTGTACTCTTGGTCTTAGAAGGTGTACATACTTCACTTTCTATAAATAGCACAAGAAACTCATAAATAATGGAAAGCACTATTATAGTCGGCAGGGCAGCAGCGGTTTTCCATTATTCTTCTCTTCTGTGGGCGATTTCTTTGAGGTCAGTTTTTTGATCTTCGATTTATTCATCATTATTTGTGACACCCATTTTGATTAATTATCATTAATGTTATAATGAAATGTATTAAATGAAATTAAAATAAGAATTGATAGTGTTGATCCCAAATAATTTAGGATTTTGAGGTGTAGTGAATGGGGGTTTTGATTGATTTTGTTAGTATGCCACTGATATTGATTAATTTGATTCGTTGATTTGGTTGGTGTATTCGAAATTGTATGTAAATTGGCTTGTGTTTGGTGTTTTAATTGAGTGTTGTGATGTGGGTGTGAGAATTTTTCAAGACCCTTTTGAGTTTCAGTTCGAAATGTTTGATTTTTTTCTTGAAAAGGTAATATTTTTTTGTTATTGGGGAAGGGGATGACAAAGTGTAGAATTGACGAAAGTTCAGGTAGTTAACCAAGATAGCCAATTAACTGGTCCAAATGTTTGATATTTGATTTGTGTTCTTGCTTGATTTTAGATTTTCATATCGATGAAATTGCTTATTCCGTGTCTTAGTGGAAGGTATTATCAGATTTGTGGAAGCATAATACAGAATGAACTTGCTGCTTGAGTTGGTATTTTCGAAATGCTTTATGTAAATTGGCTTGGTTTTGCGTTTTGATGTGAGTGAGAGAGTGTTTTCTGAAAATTATTATTGGGGGTAGGGGAAGGGGAAATGGGGCGGGGGGATTACAAGGTGAGTACCAAGGTGAAATTTGAGGTAGCTAATGAACTGAGCTACTAAGATTTTTCAGGTGTTTCATATTTGATTTGTGATCTTGCTCAAGTTTAATTTTTATATCAATCAAATTGCTTATTCTATGCCTTTGCAGTTGGTATTTTCAGATTTGTGGAAGCATAAGTTAGATAAAGTTACTTCTTTGCTTGGACTTCTTAAAATATGTCAGCAGATGCGTGTCGAGTTCTCCAAAAATAGTATATTTTTTGGAGAATCCGACACGGCATCAAAAGTGAAGAGTTTGTGCAACTTAGCGTGCTTGAGCTGGTGTATTTGAAATACTTTATTAAAATTTGCCAGCTTCTGTGTTTTCATTTGAGTGTTTTGATGTGGGTTTGAGAAGCGTTGAAGACCCTCTTAAGTTTTAGCTCAGAATTTTTTATTTTTATATGTATTCTAGAGCGATTGTAGATTTTGATACCAATAAATGAATCTGCTTATATATTTGTCTTAGCATCTGGTGTTATCAGATTTGTGGAGGCATGATTTAGATGAAGTAGCTATGCCAGCTGGTGTAAAAGATTGGCTTGTGTTTCCTTTTTTTGACTGTCTTGTCGCAGGTGTGCATTTTGTTAGAATACTTCGGTTTTCTTGGTTGAATTTGATTTTCGATTTGTCTTCTTGCGGGATTGCTGCTGTCATCATGTCAATGATTAATTATTCTTATTGATTTGTACTCTTGAAAAAATGCTGATGTTAAATGATTAATTTTTGTACAGGATGTGAAGAGTTAACTTTTAGGACGCTTTTGAGTCGGTTCAAAATTTTGACATTTGATTGGTGCACGTGATGGATTGTGGGTTTTGATATCAAATGCTTGGATTTGCTTATTAGTTGTCTTTAGCGGCTGGTATCATTAGGTTTGTCGATATAGATAAAGTAGCTATGCCAGATGGCATAAAAGATGGGCTTGTGTTTGCATTTCTTTGACTGTCCTGTTACGGTGTGTGATTCATTGGAACACTTTGGATTTTTTGGTTGACTTTGATCTTTAATTTATCTTGGCGTCTAGTATCATTAGATTTGTGGAGGCATGATTTAAATGAAGTGGCTATTCAAGCTGCTTTAAAGAAATTCTAATTATGAAGATTGTCTTGGAGCCCCCAGGTCTTTGGTCTAGTGGCAAATTGCAGCTTGTGATGTGTGGATTAGGTTCACGTCACAGGTTTGAACCTTGCTATAGAGGGGTGGGACCATTTTCCTCTGAGTTTGAACTGTGTAACACTGTCCCTTGGGGATTTCTCGGGTATAAAAAGAGAAGATTGTCTATTTGCGCTTCTCTGGATGTCTTGTACCAGTGTGCGACTTTTTTGGAGAATTTCAGGTTTCTTTGTTGAGTGTGATCTTTGATTAGTACTCCTGCTGGAATGCTGATGTCTATTGATTAATTTGCTTATAGGATGTAAAGATAACTAAATTGTTTCTTTGGAGTTTGTCTTTGCCACTGAGATTGATTTGTTGTGGAATCAAAGCATTCCTCTATAGCCTGATAGATCTTTATGTTTACATCTAACCGATGCTTGAGCTTCTGTAATGTAGTATTCTGAAAAATTGGCGTGCAATTAAATTTCTTGTAGTGTCTTAATATGGGGTATGAATATTTTTGAGAACCCGTTTTTGGGTATCTTAGGTGCTCTCTCTCATACATACACACACGCACACATTCTTTTTAATCACTGGTTATCAAGTTGAATAAGCCATATTAGTTTATCTACATTCAAATGTGTATTTGTGTGCCTGTTACAGGACATAATTTGTCATTGGTTGAGAAATAGTTCTTTCTAGAAGCCTGAAAATGGGATCACCGAGTGTGATACTCACCTGAAAAGGTAATTGAGTTTCATTCAAAGCCGTATGTTGCTTTTGATGTTTCTACCATCAAATGTTACTGCAAGGCTATGATTGATGGTACAGATAAAAGGGGCTTATATACCTAATTCTTTGATTCTCCACAAATTCTCTAATGGTGCTAAAGGCACATTCTGGGCCCTTCCCGGACCTTGCGCATAGCGGGAGCTTTAGTGTGCTGGGCTTGTCTTGCCCTTTTGTGAAGGGCACATTCCCTTTTCAATGGTAGGATATTTTGGTGGTGTTCTTAAAAGACAAATAAGTGGATATCTATTGTTGTGTGAAGGAGATTGATGAGTGGGCGGGTGGTGGTGGTGGTGCTGGGGTAGTAGAACTTGACCAATGGACTTGCAAGAGAATTACTAGTTACAAATTTCAGTTGAGGTGATTTAATGTTGTCTATAAGACTATATACTGCCGAAGAAGCTGGATTAATGATAGATTCCTCTTTGATGTATGTATTCTTTTTCCCAATTTTTTTTTCTCTTGGGTGGAATAAGAGCTTGTGCATAAAATGGATTAGACTAGACATACTTAAGTTGGTAATTGGAAACTCCATGAGTTCTCTTTCTCTATAATAAATGGGATTGCAAGTTAATGCATGTTTAGTGTTAAACAACCTGGAATAAAGGTTAAGTGATGTTGCAGCCAAAAGAGTTGTGTTTTTCAAATTTCAATCTTGTGCAATTAAGTTCCTGTCAACTAGATTTGATGCATCTTTTTATATATGCTAAACTGATGGGTTACGAGATCTTCAACGTCTTTTAGAGAGTATATCAGCTTTCATATTTTCCTATATCATAAAACCATAGTGTCGGAGAACGTTATGCCAATTATACTGTTTTTGGGAGTAATTTACATGATATATACTTGATTCTAAGATGGTTTGAGATGTGACTGCAATTCAATGTAATGCTGAGCTTGTTAAATGAGAGATTCGTGTACTTTGTTATGCAAATATGTTGGTAAAATGGTGTTTCATGCAAACTTTGAACCCAAAAATATGTAGATTTTCTTACTTTTTTTTTGTTCAGGTTTAGAAAATCGGAAGTAACGAGATGGTTAGAGCATATTCACAAGAGCACACATATAAGCATCCATGGGAAAGAGTAACTTCTGCATCCTGGCGCAAGTTTGCTGATCCTGAGAACAAGCGCATTCTATCACATATCCTTGAAGTTGACACATTGAACCACAAGCTTGATTCCAGCTCAGGGAAGCTTTATACGACTCGTGCCATAACTATCCATGCACCGGGACCATGGTTCATCCGCAAAATCATTCGTCAAGACATCTGCCACTGTGTAGAATCAACTGTTGTTGATGCCCACTCTCGGTCCATGCAGCTCTCCACTCGAAACATTAGTCTGGAGAAGTACATAGAAGTTGAGGAGAAAATCAGATATGACCCTCATCCAGATAATCCAAAGCTATGGACCATCTGCAAGCAGGAAACGAGTATCAGGATTAAGCCCTTATCGGCTCTGGCTTCAATGGCGGAAAAAATAGAGCAGAAGTGCGTGGAGAAGTTTCAGGCAAACAGTGCAAAGGGAAGAGAAGTAATGGAACGGATGTGCAAGTACCTTGAAGCTGAATCCAGAGGCATTTCTGCATGATTTAGCAATTTAACTTTATATTACGCTTCTTCAGCACTAGTATCGGACCGTGAGAGGTGGTTTACGATAAACACTTGTTGGCAGATCGAATGTCATTGTATGAAAAAGAAGACACCGATCGTGAGGCGTTCTTTCTCAACTTTTTGTAAGCTGTAGTAAATGCAACAACAAAGTTATCCTACAACTTTGTGAGAATGTTACCAAGATGGCAATTTTACTTCAAAATACTTTACTCTTGCAGTTTGAATGTGTAGAAAGTCTAGCTTCATCTTGAATGGCGTCACCAATGAACTGAATCTTGTACTTTTGATGTTTTACTTTTCATGTAGATTTACACATATCGAGACATGAAATGTATGATGATGATATGAAACGAGTTTAAATAAAAAAGGTAGAGGTAACTTGTGTAGGATTGAGGCGTATTTTGACATGTGATATCTGAAGGAATGCCATGTGAACTAGAATGGAACATGACAAACCTAGTCACAATGATATCAATGAGACCAGCATAAGATGAAGGCACCAAACATAAGATGATTAGCCTTGTGAGCGTTGTGGAAGAATCTAGTCATTTATTCAATTCAATCATTTTAGAAGAACCTAGTCATTTTAATCAGTTCATAACTTCGATTTTATATCTTGTCAAGTTTTTCTGCCTTAAATTTCCATGAGCAAACAAAACATCAAGCCTACATGTCACAAATTTTGTTTGAGCTTAAATTTTATGTGTCCATTAGTGACGACTTAGTAGTAATACTCATACCTTTTCACGGATAAACGTTACGTTTTTAATGAGTTTATGATCAAGAAACAAGAATTTAGGATTATCTCAACTTTTCGTATATATTAGTCCATTAATTTTATCATTTGCATATAAATTTCTTGGACCTATTCATGACAACCTAATAATACTCATAATTTCTCAGGGTAAGGTGTCGCTTTCTTAGAGTTTATGGGTTACAAAACAAGAATTAAGACTTATTTTAACTATTCATATGTATTAGTCCATGAATTATTGTGAAATATGTGTAATCGACTCTATTTGGTATAAAACTTTGTGAGTACATTCATGATAAAATTGCTTATCCAATATATATTTTTAAATTATAATCTCAATATTATAATTAGAGCCATATGATAATCTCAATATTATAATTAGAGCTAAATGATCCTTTTTATGAAGAACAAAAGGGAACTAGGCAGATCCCATAATTAGCATTTAACCAAAAATTAAAGAGGCTCTAGAATAATTTAAACAGATAAATATGAAGAAAACAAACATGTACCATCAACTCAATTTACTAATTCTAATTTTTTTATTAGCATATTTTTAAAAGAAAGATTTTTTTTAATAATTCTTTACAATTATCTTTAAGACTACAAAATTAAGAATATTTTAATACATTTAATGTATTTTCAATTTATGATAATAATAGTTAGAAATATTAATTTATTTTTTAAAAAAATTTGTATTAAGTCAAAACAGTATGAATAAATTAAACCCTAAAATTGTTTGGAAAAGCCACTTTTCATTGGTAGATTTGCTGATCTAGCAGCTCTCACAACAGTACTTAATAAATATTCTTCTTCCCCAATTTGCTTTTGTACTATTGGACCCATTGCCCTTTAAGCCCTCTCTCCCTCTCTCTCAATATCTCTCTCCATCTCTCTCAGCCAAGAATCCATAGTCAGATCACTGAAGAGGTAAAAATTGTAACTTTATTTAAGGTTCAGTTGATTGCTACTTTTTCCTTGGGAATTTGTTTTTACTTGTTTTAGCTTTTTGGGTATGTTAAAGATTTGATTTTGACAAGATTTATGTAAGCCCCAACATGTTTTTTTGGCATATGTTCTTACTGAGTTAAGCTTGTGCTGAATGTTTCATGGGTATTGTCGTATGGTTTATACTGTGTATCTGAATCAGTTGGTTCAAGATTTAATTTTTATGATGTTTTTATGTTTGGGGTTTGTTGGATTGAGTTGATTCAGTTGTTGGTATGTTGGATTATGATGAATTGTGGGAGATAGCTGGTTTTTTTTGAAGTTTAGTGTTTTGGGAGTTTTAAGAATGTGTTTTTTGAACATAATAAAGGATTTAAGGGCTGATTTTCGGTTGTGAAGTTGGGTTTCTTTAGTTTAGTATTTTAAGAGTTTGAAGAATGTGTTGTTAGGACAGGGGAAAAGGATAAAGGGCTGATTTTTTGTTGTGAAGTTGGGATTTCTCAGTTCTGAGAAGTTACAAATTTGTTTAGGAAAATGAATGGTTCTGGTATGGGTAGTGGTTTTTTATCTGGGTATAGTGGTGGATTTTTGGGGATGAATAGGATGCAACAGCCCGAACCAATAAGTAATAATGCAGTTCATGGTCATCAGATGAATCACAATAATGTTCAGCCGTCGATGACTGCAAAGTTGGGGCTTGAACATGAAAAACCAATTGGTTTGATGGATGTAAAAGGTTGTACGGCTTATGGGAAGGATAAAGCAGTTGGGCCAACTAATGTTGTGAATATTAGTAATAATCCTAATGTCAATATGAGTGACGAGGATGAGCCTAGCTTTACGGAGGATGGAGGTGATAACAATGGTGGGGCACAGGGGAAAAAGGGTTCTCCATGGCAGAGAATGAAATGGACAGATAGCGTTGTTAGGCTTCTTATACAAGTTGTTGCATGTGTTGGAGATGACGGTAGTTTGGAAGGTCCTGGAGTGGGATTGAAGAGAAAATCTGCTTGCCTTCAGAAAAAGGGTAAATGGAAAACAGTCTCACGTATAATGATGAGTAACGGTTGTCATGTCTCACCTCAGCAGTGTGAGGACAAGTTTAATGATTTGAACAAGAGGTACAAGAAATTGAATGATATTCTTGGGAGGGGTACTTCTTGTGCTGTGGTGGAAAATCCGGCTCTCATGGATTCCATGCCGCAGCTTTCTGCCAAGGCCAAGGACACAGTGAAAAAGATACTGAACTCAAAACATTTGTTTTATAGAGAGATGTGTGCTTACCATAATGGACAAAAGATACCTGATTGCAATGATCTTGAATTTCCAGTTCACTCTTTACCTGCTGCAGCACAGTGTGGAAAAGATCACAATGGCTCCCAGGGAGACGAAGCTGAAGAAAATGATGAAAGTGATGATGATGATGATGAATCAGATGATAACCATGGTGATGGTGATGTGCGTAAAAGTGGAGATTTTGATGAGAGAGTGCGACGAGTTGAAGAAAATGGCTGCTTCTTGCCACATCTTAGTGGGACTGAGAATTTTTTGGCTGAAATTAATGAATTTTTTCAAGACCCTACAAAATCCCAGTGGGAACAGAGAATGTGGATTAAGAAACGGATGTTACAACTGGAAGAGGAAAAGCTCGGCATCCAAGCTGAAGCCTTTGAGTTGGAGAAACGTCAGGTCAAGTGGCAGAGGTTCTGCCGCAAGAAAGACAGGGAGTTTGAAATAGAAAGGCTGGAGAATAAGAAATTAATGTTGGAGAATAAGCATATGACATTGCAACTGAAGCATAAGGAGCACGAAATAGACAGTACAAAGCCCAATATCTCTTTCAATTCTGCACCTCTCAGCTTAGATAGACCAAGAGGAAGAGATCAGCTCGATGCAGCTAGGTATCATTAGCTATTAAGCATTGGAAATCTCCAAGTTTTCAGGCAATCTATCACTGCCCATTTTGTTGTAAAATCCTTTTAAAATGTTTTACAGCTAACATGCAGCAGCAAACTTGTTAATCAGTTCTTTTGAACTTCCCTAGTATTTTGCTCTAAAATTAACTGCATCAGCTTTGTTATGAAAGTTGTGGTTGGATACTCTGGGCATTTGTCCAAACTTCTATCCAAAATCGTTTAGAGTATGAATCTTGTGTGCCTTCTCTTCCTTTCTCTCTAACACCCACCCACACACATATTTGTTAATGTATAATACATAAGCACTCAAACTTGGCCTCAGCTCGAGTGTTTAGTTTCCAGAATTGAAGTGTCATGTGCACATCAAATTTGAGTATTTGTTTATGTATTAAATATCTAGAAGCACCACACGCTAGAGTTTGAATTGATTATTTCAAAGAAACAATTAATTTAATCGCAAAAATCTAAAAGTCGAATTTATCAAATTAAAATTCTAAATCGGCACCTGATTACAGCGCAAAATTGTTTCCATGATTGGAAAAAGGCATCCTTGAATCAGAGATGTAAAAGGAGGACCGTCAACAAACAACGTCGGCCTTTTTTGTGAAGTAAAAAAAAGCATTTTTAGAATATTTTACTTCGACGACCGCATGGTCTTTCTCATCAAATTCTCAAACTTCTAGAAAGTTGTGCCAATCTCCATATGGAAGTGCAACTTACCAATCACATTGTTGGAAAAA
>JAOTQJ010000011.1:22764389-22775696 GCA_025642045.1 Solanum sejunctum | reverse complement strand
CGGCACGAGTCATGGCCTCGGTGTTGGGCTGTGACAATCACTCCAAAACTCAGAATCGCTTTCTTCATCATCTGGCTGTCTAGATATGGAATCATTCGTTCCCAAGACACAATCATTGCCACAACCTTTTGAAACAGGGAATCCACATAATCCGTCATTGCCTTTATATGAATTGATCTTAAAGGTCTGAAGTTGAGTTCCTTGAGGAATGCACCCTTCGAGATGATTGTAGGACAAATTTAAGACTTCAAGAGATGTGAGAGAAGCAAATTATGCTGGTATCTCTCCTAAAAAATGGTTGCTTGACAGGTCCATTGATTAAACCAAAGATAAGCTTCCAAGTGATGGCGGTATATATAGGACCTTCCTATCCATTATGTGAGTTATTCAGTACACGAAGTGCAATGAGATCTCCCATATTAGTTGGAATATGTCCTTCAAATTTGTTGTTTGAAAGATCAACGGTGGTATACAAAACAATATTCTCACAACTTCAAGCACCAATCCCTTGGATACGACAACAATCCGAGTCTTCATAATATGGATATCCTCCATAACTTGGTGGGTTCATCGTTTGATCAATTATCCTTATGGCTTTCAAATGTTGAAACAAACTCATTGTCAAATTTTTTGCAAAGGCATTGGAGGAGAGATCTAATATTCTAAGCAAAGGAAACAAGTTTTGAGTTGTTGGAGTTCCAATGGAGCCATGCAATGTATTGGATCTCAAGCTTAAATCTTTCAGCTTTGGAGAGTCCCCAACCACATGGGGACTGTGTCATTAAGGTGATTATCTACTAAATCAAGAACTTCAAGTTGTTTGCAATTGGTCAAGGATTGTGGAATTCTTCCCTCCAGCTTATTGCCATGAAAGTTGAGGCTGCTCAGTGAACTTCCATTGCGGAAAGTTGTTGGAATATTCCCAGAAAGATTATTGTGGTACATATCCAAAACCTGGAGGGCAGTGATATTTCCCAAACATTGTGGAACTTCTCCACACAAATTGTTTTCGGAAAAATCTAGCATTACCAGTGACCTCAGATTGCAAATAGATGTAGGAATTCCTTCGGTGAGATTATTATGGGATATGAAGAACTACTTTGTGGAAATTGATGGAATAGGTAGTAAGCCTTGAAGCAAATTGGACGGTAAATTAATTGTATCCAAAGTCAGAAGAGGAATTGAATCTACACTTGTCAGCCTGTTGTGCAATAGATTAAGAAATTTCAATGAAAACATCCAATTAGACCATGCCCAATCTGGAATTCTTCCTTGAATCTTATTATTTGAAATATCCAACACCACAAGATTCTTTGTGGATCTTAGAAACTCCAATTCTTTCGCTTTACATATGGGCAAGTGCAACAAAAAAAGAGATTCGGGAATATTAACTTTGTTCTCATTGGTCAATGAGAAATTATTATATGAAAGAGTAAGATAGAAAAGGTGTTTGAGGTCTGAAAAGAGGCTGACATCCACATGACCACTAAAATTATTGAAAGAAAGATCAAGAAATGTTAGGTTCACAAGGTTTTGAATAGACTTGGGAAGATGACCCTGCAACTGATTGCCACTTAAAATAATCCATTCAAGTGATTGGACTTGAAATCCTCAAGCTGGCGAGAAAATAGTTATTGCTCAAGAGTAGAACTGCTAGTGATGGAAGGGGAAACAACCCTGATGGTAATGTTTCATTTAGGGAGTTATATGTAAGGGCCAAAACATTTAAGCTTGTGAGATTCGAAATGGATTCAGGAATAGTCCCTCTAAGGTGGCAAGATCCAAGAGACAAAGACAACGGCGAAGTTAGATATCCAAGGGACTCTGGCAGAAAATTATCAGAAAAATTCACGCCTCTGAGATCTAACTCTATGAGAGATGCACTGTTGTTCCATTTGGTCTTTGGAAAAGAACCACTGAGCTGATTATTCTCGGATAAGAAAAGTGTTTCCAGGTTGTGCAGATGAAACATACTCTCAGATATTATTCCATACAATCTAGTATCTCCTAGCCCTAGAGTTGTTAATAAAAAGAAAAATTTAGAGGAATGGTGGAAGAGATGTTCATGGAAAAAAGATCAAGCTCTCTTAATTGGATCAAATTCTGAACGAGCAGCTTAAAATCGTGAGCTATGAGTTGTAGATCACCAAAACTATAGAGACAAAGAGACTGTAAATTGGAAAGATGAGAGATTTAAGAAAGTATTTGACCTGAGAAATAAGAGTGTGAAAGATCAAGATACGTCAAGCTTGAGAACCTTCCAAATTCAGGTGAGATATGAGAATTAGAGAAGTTATTGTAAGAAAGATCAAGCCTTTGGAGATGAAAGAGTTGGAATAGGCTGCTACTGGAATCAATCTTTCCTACAAGACCACTGCAGCTGAGGTCAAGTTCAATGACATGGCCTGTCATCTCATCGCATACGACTCCATCCCATGAGCAACAATCTCTTCTCATGTTCCATGAACTCGTCTTTGGATAAGGCTTCTGGCAACCATGATAATAAGAGGTTGAGATATTTATTATAAAGGTCTGCTTGAACTTTAGAAGGCAGATGGTTTGATGTTTGTGAGGTAATATGGATACTGAAGAAACTTCATGACAGAGAAGAAAGACAAGTAAGACCACAACTGCATAACCCATCTTTACCTTATAACACTTGATAAGTATGCAATTAAGACATCCAAATATATATAGGCACTTTTCTTTGACCAAGTCCAAGTTGGATTGCATTAGTATTAATTAATTTAGTCATGATGTATTCTTTTAAACCAATTTATGCTTTCTAAATTTTGTTATTTAAAAGTTTTAGAATTCATTTGATAATTTTTATTTTTAATTTACTTTATTTCATCTTATTTTTAAATTTGAATGTACATGTGAAGCTGTGTAATTTATTTCATTCTCGTTTTTTGTATGTGTTAGCTCATGAACTTTTTGGCGATATGACCTTTGATCAATGTTCTTGCAAAACCTTTACAAAATTATCCATAATAACCTAGAAAATAATCCTATAGAAGCTTCTTTTGTTCCAAGCGAAATTTTCAATCATTTAGGGGTAACTTAATAGCTAGGAATTAGGCGATTTTCCATAGTTTGTGTGTATTAGCACATGAATATTTTGAGTGATATGACTTTAAGTCAATTTTCTTACAAAATTGTCCATAATGACCTTGAAAAGAAATTCTATTACTCTGGCATAATACTTGTGACTTTTTCAAGCATTTCGAATCCATTCAGTAGAAATTAGATAATTTTTTTTTGTTTTCGTATGTGTTAATTCATAAATATTTTATTGATATGACTTTTGATCAATTTTCTTGCATAGTTATTACAAAGCCGTCATAAGCCTTCCCCTGATCAATGCGGCTTTTTCAAGCATTTAGGTGTCACTCAATAAGAATTTAGAGATTTTTTTTAGTTTTTCCGTATATGTGAGCCCATGAACTTTTTGATGATACGGTTTCTAGTCATTTTAATTCAAGATCTTTTCAAAATTGTCCGTAATGACTTAGGAAAAAAATTCCTGTAGCTTTCCCTGATTCACGCGACTTTTTCAAGCATTTAAGGTTCATCTAAGAGGAATCAATGATTTTCTTTCTTTATTGTGTGTGTTAGATCATAAAATTTATTCAGATTTGAAGATATTTTTTTTCAAATAAAAATTATTTTCTTTAAATGAATTATCTTTTTTAGGTTTGATAATATAGTAACTGGGAATAATATTCCACAATGTGATTATTTCCAAATTCCACATTAGACACTTTCTCAAGTCCTTGAACAAGTCTTACAATAGAAACCTGAAAGAAAGTCATACCACACAATTTCATTTCAACTTTATGAAAAATTCCAAAGTTTGGAAAAGAAAAAATAAGAAAAAACAACACAAAGAAAATTGTTTCACATTTATGTGTGTGTATATATATATATATGTATGTATGTATATAAAAGTAATGTTATTGGCCCCTTAAAAAGTTTCTACTGTCAACTTTCATAAATTGAAAAATTACCTAACACGCAAATTCCTTTCATAATTACAAATTTTATTATCAGAAGAAAAAGGGAACTGGAAAAGTTAAGCAAGGCCTATTGTTTCATTTTTAGTTCGTATCAAACGAAAAAATCATTAAGATATATTATATTAAGAAAATAGTTATCACTTATATTAATAGATTTTCTTTTTCAAATGTATCAATATTCACATATTTTGAAACAACTTAATGAAGCAAAATTTCCAAGTTTTTGATGTGACTATAACATTGTCTTTACTTAAAATTCTACAGACTTAAAAGTCTTGAGAAATGATTAGCACAAAGAATGAGTTGAGACAATTTGATCATTAATATAAACAAAGATGTGGCATATATTACTTCAGATTTACTGTCCGTTTCAAAATAAGTGATAGATTTATTTTAATGAAAAGGGGTTAAAAAAAATATCTTC
Organism: Solanum sejunctum; assembly: GCA_025642045.1. Taxonomy (NCBI): domain Eukaryota; kingdom Viridiplantae; phylum Streptophyta; class Magnoliopsida; order Solanales; family Solanaceae; genus Solanum; species Solanum sejunctum. Next base: position 22,771,253 of record JAOTQJ010000011.1, on the reverse strand, counting down.
AAACTATTTGAAATGGAGCAAAAATATTCCTTCGTCAGATTTTGGTTAAAAAAATACCCCTTAGATAAAGTTTTGGCTCAAAAATACCCCTCTTTCTAACAAAAAAAAAGAGTCAAAAATATCCCCGAACTATTAGAAATGAAGCAAAAATATTGTTGGTTAGCATAAAGACTTAGTTGACGCAATTTGATTCTTCATTTAAACAAAGATATGACACATATTATACTCATCTGTTTGAAAATAAGTGGTATATTTAGTTTGATTACTTCAGATTTACCTTTGATAGGAATAACACAATTCAAAAACTAATTGTAATTCCTATTGGAACATCTCGTGTAGTAGTAAGTCGCAGTCCTTGTTTAATTAGGACACTTTATTCTTCAGTACCTTTCCTTGTCTATTTAGATTACTTTAGTTTAGTTCATTTAGGAGTCTTTTCTCTGTAACTCTATTTAAACACTTTCTTGCTTCACTAATATGACAATCGTTTTTCCAACACATACTGTCTTAATATGGTATTAGGGTTCTTCACGCTCTAAAGAGAATGATCCAATCTTTTCTTGTGATACAATTGTTTCTTGCGCTCCAATTCCCCCCCCCCCCCTTCACTCAGATTAGCAACAATGGCCCATCACAATGGCAGCAATCCCAGAGTTACATGACAAGTACCAATGTTATCATACAATTCAATCTTGCATCCCAATTACCCATCAAACTGAGCGATGGTCATAACTTTGACACGTGGAAAGCCCAATTCTCCCTTCTTATATATGGCTACAACCTATTTAGTCTTCTCGATGGAACCACTATGGCCCCCAGTCCAACGATTGTCGTTGCCACCAATGCATCTCCTAATCCTGCTTACTCAACTTGGTTCTATCAGGACAAACTTATCCACAATGCCCTCATGGCTTCTGTCGAGCCCACTATTGCCTCTATTGTTGTTGCCGCTGAATTGCCTAAATCAGCTTAGGATGCTTTACATACCACTTATGTAAATAGATCTCAATGTCGGGTCTTCAGTTTACGTGACCAGCTTGCCCGTGTCACTAAGGACTCTTACAACATCATCGAATATCTTCACACTATTCGGTCTCTTGTGGATGAGTTAGCCACTACTGGTGCTCCTGTGTCTAATCCTGAACTCATTGTCAAAATACTTAGTAGTCTAGGTCTAAAATTTCGTAATATCTCTGCTGCCATTCATGCTTGTGATACGGCTATCTCATATGAGGAATTGTTTGAAAAATTGCTTGGTTATGAACTCTTCCTTCGCCATGAGGATACTAACAAACTATCTAGCCCTATCACTTTTGTAGTTTCTACTCCCACCAAATCCAACACCAATAGTCGCAACAATCGTAAGTAGGCCAACAATTATCAACAATGGCAGACCAACAATTCCCAACAATGGCGCCAGAACGCGCATCCAAATACTCCATCACAATGGAAGTCCAACTTAAATCCAAGTGTTGTTACTCATTGTCAACTATGTAATAGAATTGGCCACACTACAAATGTTTGCCGCTTGAAATCTCACAATCACCCTGAAGCCAAATCCAACTATGCAGCTGGGCTCATTGCCACCACCAACCCCTGGATTGTTGACTCAGAAGCTACACATCACATCACAATGGAGCCTCATAATCTGCAACCTTACCATGGTAATGAGGATGTCTCCATGGGTGATGGTATCAAAATTCCTATTTCTCACACTAGTTCTACTGAATTAAATGCATCAAATAATGTTTTTAAACTAACCCATGCTCTGTGTGCTCTATTCACTAAGCGCAAGCTTCTCTCTGTTTCTAAATTTATTGCGACAATTTGAAGTCAATTGAATTTTTTTCCTTTTGACTTTGGTGTGAAGGACTTGCAAATGCAAAAACCACTGGTGCATGGTCGACCAACAATGGACTGTATGAGTGGCATGTCCCACCTCCCCAAGCTCACATGACCACCACATCAATCCCTCTCACTAGTTGGCATCAACGTCTTGGTCATCCTTACTCTAGAGTGCTAGGTTTATTTTAAATAAGTTATCGCTACCATTTCATGAGAGAGATAAACCTTTTCATTGGAATTCTTGTTTATCTAATAAAGCTCATAGACATCCTTTTTCCCACTTATCTATATATAGTGCTAAACCTCTTCAAATTCGTTTTAGTGATTTATGGGGACCATCAACAGTCTTATCTCTTGACAAGAAGTTGTATTATTATACTTTCGTTGACCAATATATGAAATACACTTGGCTTTACACATTAACCAAAAAGTGAAGTCAAAGAGCTCTTTCAAAAATTTCATCACATGATGGAAAATATTTTGATAGAAAAATTTTATGACTTTAAACTGATGATGGCGGAGAGTATAAGAGTCTTGACTCTTATCTATCACTTCACGGCATTGAACACCTCTCCACCCCACCTTATGTGCCTCACTGAGTTGCACTTGCAGAATGACGACATCGACATATCATCAAAACTGCAAGAACACTCATACATGAGGCGTCCCTCCACCCCAATTTTGGTCCTTCGCATGTCATCACACGATCTACTTCATCAATCATCTTCCCACCTCCCACCTAAATAATCAATCCCCATTCCAGCGATTACTTGGAAAATAACCTGATTATAGCTCCCTGTGTACTTTTGGTTATTTATGCTATCCACGTCTCAAACCATACTCCAAAAATAAACGTCAACCGAAATCCACCCGATGTGTCTATCTTGGATTTTCCTTATCTCATCACTATCATAATGTTTTGACTTAATTTTCGCAAAGGTGTATTTATACCGAGATGTACAATTTGTTGAGAATAGTTTTCCATTTAAAACTTTATTCTCCAACATTGCCATTAAATCAGCTCACCTGGAATGGGCTACAACCATAGTGCCAGATTCTTCAAACTCCATACTAGAGTGCCCATAAGTATAGATCTGTCAACTCCATTAGAAATAAGATCACATACAACAGATTTCCTATCAACATTTACTTTCTCTCCGTCCAAGTCCAATGATAACTCAAAGTTATAGTCCTCCTCCGATAATGCATCAGTGGAGGAATCAACTTCACCTTCTCCAGGTACATCTATATCTCCCTCATCCTCAATCCTCCTTTACTTATCTATCGGTGCAGGAATACTAACCAATCAACACCTATACCTCCTCAACCATCTTGTCCTACCCCCGAGTTGGACCTTGCTCCCTCACCACCTCACTGTCCATCTTCTTTTACCATGTAGTCACTCAATCCCAAAACATCACAAAACCTAAATGAATTTTTAATTACCTAGCCAAGTTGAACCCCACCATCATCCCCAGAACTGTCAAACAAGCACAAAAATATCCTGAGTGGCATAATGAAATGAAACAGAAACTTGGTGCTTTAATTAAAAACCACACTTAGGAACTTGTTCCTTCTGACTCGAACAAAAACATTGTATCTTGCAAGGGGATTTTGAAGATCAAGAGGAATGAAAATGGGACCATCAACAGGTACAAAGCATGTCTGGTTGAAAAAGGCTTCACTTAGAGGCTGGGTATGTTAGGAAATACGATCTGAAGATTTTTGTGGTAACACCCAAAGGGAAAAAACTCTACGGTGATAGGGTTATATATATTAATGATATCAGGATATTTTCATTTTACACCAAATACATTTATACACGGAGATCATTTGGGGAATGCTCTGGATGGGAGATTTCTGGATGGGAGATTTCTAGATGGGAGATTTTTAGATTGGGAGATTTCTGGATTGGGAGATTTCTGAATGGCTAACAAATGAAATGACCCTCCTATTTATACAACCTACTAAGGACCCTAGTTATTGCTATAGTGCCCTTTCTAGCCATTGCTACAGTGCCATTTCTAGTCGTTGCTACAGTATCCTGATCGTTGCTACAGTGTTCTGACCATTGCTATAGTACCCTGAGCCTTTCGGTGCTCGTCGGACATGTTTCTGAGCACAGTACATCAATATAATATTAGACTCCACAACCTAACAATTCTTCCAATTGGAGACTGATCTAATCGGCCTCCAAAATAATATCTTCACCCATCGCAACACTTTCTTCTGTACAACCTATAGAAGATCAATCAAGGTTTTGCACAATCTCAGTTTTTTTCAACACCAATACATTTGGTCTACATTTCTGCTGGATTCTTTGCACCCTCTCCAAACATATGTCACCATCTTCCACTGACCTTCGAGTGAAATGGTATCATCTTTGGATGTGCTCCATCTTCGAATGATATACTGGATTCTTCATCAGTTGTATGGCACTCTGACTATTTGTATAAAGAATTTTCTTGCGCTACTTTTTGCCTAATTCTTCTAGATAATATACCAACCATATCATTTCTTTCAAAGCTTCAGTTATTGCTATGTCTCAGCCTCAGTCGACGAAAAGGAAATACACTTCTGAAGCTTAGACATCCAGCTAACAGTTGTTCCATCTAATTTAGCTTCTACAAAAACCTATGTACTCATCCTCAGTCAACGAAATGGCAACATACTTTGAAGCTTAAACATCCAGCTAACCGTTGTTCCATCTTTAGTGTAGATATTCCCGGATGTGCTCTTGCTCGAATCCACATATCCACTCAGATCAGCATCCACAAAACCCTATAGGATTACCTTGTCATTACCATAACAAAGTGAATTATTAGATGTACCTTTCAAGCATCTCAGAAGCCACTTCACATCTTTTCAATGCTCTTCCCTTGGATTTGCCATGAACCTGCTAACAACTCCTACTACATGTGCTATATAAAGGTCCAGTGCAGACCATAGCATACTTTGCCAATGGAGTTGTCTTGGGTTTAGACATCATTCATATGGAATCTGGACAACACCTTCTCAATTTAACTCATTTCACTATCCATGGCTTCCTCCCACTTAATTAAATCCTCCACATATAAGGCCTCATACTAATGGATTGGGTTGAACCTATTTAAATAGGTTCATTTTCTTCTCTTCCACCAATGTGGGAGGAGTTTGCATACCTAACGAACCTACTCTCAAACCCGTACCACACAATCTCATGACTTCCCCTTCAGTGATTATCAATTTCAGATCTGTCATCATCTTATACTGTTGCAATAAACTGTGGGACATGTCGCCTGTACCATCACATGATAGGACGACTTTCGATATAAGGCACTCTTGCAGATCATTAGTCCTAATACCACAGACCTTTTGTGGTCCTATAGCAACACCGGTGATTTCGCACATGTCGGTCCATCACTCCTACCCTATGAACCTGGGCTCTAATACCTCTCCCGAATCGTGCATCTCTTTTTATGCCTACTACTCCTTCCATTTTTGCAGCCCTCCACCAAGGCTCTTTAATTTGGGGTAATGCCTATAACTTTCTCGGGCTGCGCCCTGCCCTCTTCGTCTCTTTATCTTTTGAACCTCCTATTATCAGACCTGCCGGTGTCATGATGCTTGGGTTATAGCTGCCATCCCCGGCCTCTTCTACTATCTCCCCCACCTTGGTCATGATTACCATCCAAGTTTTCCCCTCGATCTCTGCTTCGCCTATCATATCGAGCATCCGTCAAAGCCTCTGCCTGCGTGATAGCCTCATCAAAGGTGGAAACCTATCGATGCTTCAGCTCTGTTCTGGCCCAACACTCCAATCCATCCATAAAGTAGAATAACATTGTTAGGGTAGAAGGTCTTCTTGAACTCTGCCTTAAACTGCTCCCACATGCTAATCGTGCAGAGTCCCCTTCCAATCTCAGCATCCTTTCGCTTCCACCATATCATTGCCATCTTACTCAAGTACATTACGGCTGTGTTGATCTTCGTATCATTGCAGCTCACATTATTTCACTTGAAGTAATTCTCTAAGTGCCACAAGAAATTTTCCACCTCTTGCGCGTCTCGAACGCCTTTGAAAATAGGTAGCTTGGGAGCCTCAATTCTGGCCTCCCTTGATCCAGCAATCCCAATGCATCTTCCACCATCCACTCCTTTCTCAAGTTCCCTCAGCTTCACATGCATAGCCTCTATGGTATCACCCATGGTCTTCATGGTGGCGCTCATGGCCTCCATCTTGCTAAGTGCCTCTATGAGCCGGTACTCTAAGAAAGTGATGGTCTCCCTCATCTCGAGCTCTGTCGCCAAGCAATAGTCCAACCTTTTCCAGATGTGGTCATTCTCCTCAAGGGTGAATTCCTCTAAGGTTTGAAATAAGGCAGTGATAGTCTCCCTCAATTCAAGCTCTGTCGTCTGGCAACCGTCCAACCCTTTCCGGATGTGGTCGTTCTCCTCAAGGGTAAACTCCTCCAAGGTCTGAAACTTGCAATTGACCTAGTTCAAGCGATGGCCTAAGGTATACTGCTCGTCGAGCAGTATCCATCCTCTTGACCCATCCTTTTCCAAGCGAGATGTCAACAAGATCTTAGCCTCGCTCATTATCGCTCAACTCCGAAGCCGAAGGCGACGAAGTTATTATGGCTTCACTTGGTGATGGTCTGACTGGCATCACCTCAACCTTCTTGGAGCTTTTCTTACCCCTGCGTTTCTTACCAACATCTAGATCGTAGTGATTCCTATCCCATGATAGGCACCAATTATTAGGAAATACGATCTAAAGATGTTAGGAAATACAATCTGAAGATTTTTGTGGTAACGCCCAATAGGAAAAAACTTCACGGTGATAGGGTTATATATATTAATGATATTCAGATATTTTTGTTTTGCACTGAATACATTTATATACAGAGATCATTTGGGGAATGCTCTGGATGGGAGATTTCTGGATGGGAGATTTCTAGATGGGAGATTTCTGGATTGGGAGATTTCTGGATGCCTAACAAATAAAATGGCCTCCTATTTATACAACTTCCTAAG
>JAOTQJ010000011.1:22745717-22758652 GCA_025642045.1 Solanum sejunctum | reverse complement strand
CTATTTAACTATGTGCTATACCCCCTGAAAATACCAAATCACTGAAAGCAAAGGCGGAACATAGATGAAAAAGGTGAAAATTTTCCCTAAACTTGCATTATTCCCCTAAAATAGTAATAGTCAGTTTTAAGAATGAGTATCTTGATTTTTCTTCCTCAACAAGAAACAGGCGATTTCAGTAGTTTTCTATGGGTGTTAGCCAACGAATTCTGGCACTGCAGGGGGATTCGGCATAACTTTCTCAAAAGGTCATACTAGTGGGTCAACAATGGGCCTGATAAGAGGCCCAGGTGGCCCAGCAGCGACGGGGGATGCCTGGTAGGATTTTATGGGTCAAAGAACCAAAAACAGGTGATTTTGGTAGTTTTTTTGTGGATGTTAGCCCTTAGATTTTGATGTTACAGGGGGGGGGCTCTAGCGCAAATTTCCCTAAAAATCATTCGAGTGGGTCAGGAATGAGCCCGACATCAAGCCCGACGGTGGCGGGGGATGCATGGTAGGATTGTATGGGCCAAGTAATAGGAAACATGCGATTTCACCAGCTTTTTGTGGGTGTTAGCCCATGAATTTTTGCGCTGCAACTAGCTCAAGCAACACTTTCTCAAAAACTCATACGAGTGGGTCTGCAATGAGCCCGACATGAGGCCCAGGTGGCCCGACGACGGTGAGGGATGCCTGGTAGAATTTTATGGGCCAAGAAAGCCGAAACAGGCGATTTTGATAATTTTCTGTAGGTATTAGCCCACGGATTCTGGCGTTGCATGCGGCTTCGACGCAATATTCTTGAAAAAACTTATGAGTGGGTCCTTCAATGAGCCCCGCAAGAGGTCCAGGTGTCCCGGCGGTATTGGCGGCGGCCTGGTAGGATTTTATGGGCCAAGGAAGTCGAAATGGATGATTTTGACAACTTTCTGTGGGTGTTAGCACACAGATTCCGGTGCTACACGGTGCTCTGGTGCAAAATTCCTAAAAAATCATACGAGTAAATTCGCAACGAACCCAGCAAGAGGCCTAGGTGGCCCAGTGGCATTGGCAGAGGTCTGGTAAGATTTTATGGGTTAAGAAAGCCAAAATAGGCGATTTCGATAGATTTTTGTGGGTGTTAACCCATGGATTTTGGCACGGTACGGGGCTCCGGTGCAAGATTCTCGAAAAATCATATGAGTGGGTCTGTAACGAGTCCAATAAGAGGCCCAAGTGTACTGCGGTGTTGGCCAAGGTCTGGCAAGATTTTATGAGCCAAGGAAGCCGAAACAATTGATTTCTGCAGTTTTCTGTGAGTGTTAGCCCATAGATTTTGGCGTTGGTTGGGGTTTCGGGCAGTTTTCTGTGAGTGTTAGCCCGGCAAGAGGCCTGATGGCAGTAGCGTAGGCCTGATAGGATTTTATGGTCCAAGGAAGATGAAACATGTGATTTCGGCCCTTTTTTGTGGGAATTAGCCCATAGATACTGACGCTGCCTGGGGGTTCCAGGAAATGATTCCCCAAAAATTATGCGAGTGGGTCGGCAACTAGCCTAGCAAGCATTCGAGGTGGCCCAATGGTGTTAACGGGGGCCTGGTAGGATTTTATGGCCTCAGGAAGCCAAAACTGTCGATTTCAGCCATTTTTCGTGCGTGTTAGCCCACGGATCTTGGTGCTGCCTGGGGTTCTGAACAAAGATTCTCGAAAAATCATACGAGTTGATCAGCAATGAGTCGGGCAAGCAACCCAGGAGGCCCGATGACATTGGCGTGGTCCTGGTAGAATTTTAAGGTCCAAGGAATCCGAAATAGGCAATTTTGGCCATTTTCCGTGGGTGTTAGCCTACGAATTTTAACGTTGCCTGAGGTTCCGGGCAAAGATTCTCAAAACATTATATGGGTGGGTCGGCTACGAGCCCGGCAAACGTCCTAGGTGGCCCAGCGGCATTGGTAGGGGCCTGGTAGGATTTTCTGGCCCAAGGAAGCCGAACAGGCGATTTCGGCCATTTTTCATATGTGTTAGCCCAAGGATTCTGGCTCTTTCTGGGGTTCCGAGCAAAGATTTTCAAAATATCATATGAGTGGTTCGACAATGAGCCATTCAAACGACCTAGGTGGCCCGACAGCGTTGGAGGGGGCCTAGTAGGATTTTGTGGCCTTGGTGAGCCAGAACAGGCAATTTTGGACATTTTTCGTGGGTATTAGCCCACAAATTTTAGTGATGCCTAGGGTTTCGAGAAAAAATTTCTCAAAAAATCATATGTCTGTAATGAGCTCAATAAGCGGCCCAAGAGGCTCGGCGACATTGGCAGGGGCGTAGTAGGATTTTATAGCCCAAAGAAGTCGAAATAGGCGATTTTGACTATTTTTCGTTTGTATTAGCCCATGAATTCTGGCGCTGCCCGAGGTTCCTGGCAAAGATTATCAAAAATCATAGGAGTGGGTCGGTAACGAGCCCAACAAGCGGCTCAGGTGGCCCGACGACGTTAGTCGAGGTTTAGTAAGATTTTATGGCCCAAGGAAGCCAAAACAGGCGATTTCGGCATTTTCCATGGGTGTTAGCCCACGGATTCTGGCGCTGCTTGGGGGGGCAAAGATTTTAGACAAATCATATAAGTGTGTCGGCAACGAGCCAGGAAAGCGGCCCAGATGGCTCGGCAACATAGGTGGGGGCATGGTATTATTTTATGGCCCATGGAAGCGGGAGCAAGCGATTTCAGTCATTTTTCGTGGGTGTTAGCCCACATATTCTAGCGCTTCCTGGGATTCCAAAAAAAGATTCCTATAAAATCATACGAGTGGGTCGGCGATGAGCCGACAAGTGGCCTGGCAGCTGGCGGAGACCTGTTAGAAATTTATGGCCCAAAAAATCTGAAACAAGCGATTTAGGCCATTTTCGATGGGTATTAGCCCAATGATTCTTGTGCTACCTGGGGTTTCGGGCAAAGATTCCCGAAAAAATATACAGTCGGTTGCCAACGAGCCTGACAAGCTTTCTAGGTAGCCCTGCGGCATTGGCGGGGGACTAGTGTGATTTTATGGCCCAAGGAAGCTGAAACAGGCAATTTCAACCATTTTCGTGAGTGTCAGCCCACGGATTCTAGCGCTGCAACGAGCACGATAAGCGGACCATGTGTCCCTGTGGTGTTAGCGGGAGCCTGGCAGGATTTTATGGCCCAAAGAAGCCAAAATAGGCGATTTCGGCCATTTTTCCATGGGGGTTAGCCCACGGATTCTGGCTTTGCTTAGGGTTCCTAGTAAAGATTCGTGAAAAATCATACTAGTGGGTCAGCAATGAGTCCGGCAAGTGGCCTAGGTGGCCCGACGACATTGGCGAGGATCTGGTAGGGTTTTATGTCCCAAGAAAGTCGAAACAGGCAATTTCGACCATTTTTCGTGGGGGTTAGTCCATGGATTCTAGTGCAGCTTGGGGTTCTGGGTAAAGATTTCTGAAAAATTATACGAGTGGTACCACAATGAGCCTAGCAAGCGGCCCAAGTGGCTCGGTGGCGTTGGCGGGGGCCTGAAAGGATTTTATGGCCTAAGGAAGTCGAAACTAGCAATTTCGGCCATTTTCCGTGGGTGTTAGCCCACGAATTCTGGCACTGCCTGGGTTTTCCGGCAAAGATGTTGCAACGAGTGTGTTGGCACCGAGCCTGGCAAGCAGCCCAGGTGGCCCGGCGGGGTTGGAGGGGGCCTGGTGGGATTTTATGGCCCAAGGAAGCCGAAACAAGCAATTTCAGTTATTTTTCGTGGTCTTAGCCCATGAATTCTGGCGCTAGATTCCTAAAAAATCATACGAGTGGGTCCGTAATGAGCCCGTCAAGAGGTCCGGCAGCGGCGGGGGATGCCTGGTAGGATTCTATGGGCCAAGGAACAGAAAACAGACGATTTCGACAGTTTTCTATCGGTGTTAGCCCACAAATTCTAGCGCTGCAGATGGCTCAGACGCAACTTTCCCAAAAAATTATACAAGTGGGCCTGCTACCCAACAAGAGGCCCAGATGGCAGTGGGGGATGCCTGGTAGGGTTTTTGGGATGAGGAATAGGAAATAGGTGATTTTGGTAGTCTTCTGTAGGTGTTAGCCAGGGATTTTAGCGCTACAGGGGGCTCTAGCGCAACTTTCCCATAAATTCACACGAGTGGAGAGGCCCAGGTGGCACCTCGTTATAGATGATTTCATAATGTTTTTAGGGAAAAACACACTTGGAGCCCCAACACCTCCAAAATTCATGAGCTAACACCCACGAAAAATTGAGAAAATTGCCTAATTCATGTTCCATCGCCCATAAGATGTTCTTAGGCGATGTTGAATCACACTAGGCCTACAGGAACTCTTAGCAGCCTCGTTATAGATGTTTTCGTGAAGTTTTGTGAGAAAAATAGGAGCCCCGACACTTCCAAAATCCATGGGATAACACCCACGAAAAAGTGAGAAAATCGCCTAATTCTTGTTTAACCACCCATAAAATGTTCTTAGGCGATGTTGCATGCACGTCGAGCCTACAGGAACTCTTAGCTGACTTGTTACAAACGATTTTGTGAAGTTTCTCTAGAAAAATGGGCTCAAAGCCCCGACACCTCCAAAATCCATGGGCTAACACCCACGAAAAACTGAGAAAATCACCTATTTCTCGTTCCATCACCCATAAAATGCTCCTAGGAGTCGTTAAATGCACACTGGTTTTGCTAGAACTCTTAGCGGGTTCGTTACGGATGATTCCGTGAAGTTTCTGGGAAAATGGGGTCGAAGCTCCACCACCTTCAAAATCTGTATGCTAACACCTACAAAAAGTTGAAAAAATTCGCCTAACTCTGGTTTTATCACTCTAAAATGCTCCTAAGCGCCGTTGAATGAGACCATTTTCAAATCCCTGAGACAAAAAATTAAAAGACATCTATTCTGTAGATGTATTTTTTATACTAAACGGAGACTTAAAAGAGAATATCTTATTGGACCAATAACTGATTTAGTCAAACGATATAAAGTGATAGCCAAAAAAGTAGAGAAATGTCATTCTCAAAAATTTGGACACGGCTAAGCCATATCATAGAATGTCATGTGTCTTTTTTTGGTATAATTATAAGATATTGATCTGTTGAGGGACTAATTGGACAAGATACTTAGAATGAGATGGCATAACTCAATGACCGCTAATATTTTTGTGAAAAGAAAATTTATTGTCACTAAATGTCTAACGGAAAACATATTCGTCTTACTGCATAAATTTGTAAACTTTACACTTCATTGAAATAAGAAATGCATACACTTCATTAAAATGTTCATTATTTATCTTCTGTAATTCCTTTTCCATCGCTGCAGCTTTTTCCATCCCATCATTAATTTGTGTTCCATCTCTACGATGGTTCTTGCAAGCCATATCGGTTTTCCACTTGAAATCATGAAATATATTATGGATAATCCGATACATAGTCCACTTCCATACCCCATAAGAGCAGCTTTCCAAAAATCACTCCAAAATTCAGAATCGCTTTCTTCATCATCTAGTCCGGTATCATTTGTATCTAATACCCGAGCATCCCCACAACCTTTTGAAACAGGAAATCCACGTAAGGCATCATTACCTTCGTATGAATTGCTCTCAAAAGTGTGAAATTGAGGTCCTTGAGGGATGCATCCTTGGAGATGATTATGGGAGAGATTTAAGAATGAAAGAGACGTAAGAGAAACCAGTTCTTGTGGTATCTCTCCCAAAAGCTGGTTTCTTGATAGGTCCAGTGATTCAACCGAAGATAAATCTCCGAATGATGGAGGTATATGACCTTCCAATCTATTATGAGATAAATTTAGTGTTTGAACTGCAATGAGATCCCCCATGATACTCGGAATTGGCCCTCCAAATTTATTGCTTGAAAGATCGATAACGGTGTACAAATACAAGATTCTCACAATTTCACGCATAAATCCCTTGGTTGAAACTGTAATAGAATCTTGGTAATATCTATCTCCACGATATCTTGGTGCTTCCATTGATGGATCAATCGTCCTCATAGCTTTCAGATGTTGAAACAAACTCGTAGGTAGGTTTCCAGAGAATGCATTGTAAGACAGATCCATGATTTGAAGCTCGGGAAAAATAGTTTCAATCCTTGGAGGTTGAATGGACCCATGCAATATATTTGATCTCAAGCTTAAAACTTTTAGCTTTGGAAGAGTTCCCAACCACATGGGAAACGTGTCGATGAGATGATTGTCCCCCAAATCAAGAACCTGCAACTCTTTGCAATTGGCCAAAGATCGCGGAATTTTCCCCTCTAATTCATTGCCATGCAAGTTGAGGCTTCTCAGTAAACTTCCATTGCTGAAAATTGTTGGAAGATTCCCAGAAAGCTTGTTGTTGTGTATATCCAGAACCTCGAGGCCACTAATATTACCCAAACATGGCGGAATTGCTCCCTTCAAGTTGTTTCTCGCCAAAACTAGCATTATCAGTGATTTCAAATTGCAAATAGATGGAGGAATTTCTTCAGTGAGATTGTTTTGGGATATCAAGAAGTATCTTGTGGAATTTGGTGGAATAGGTAGTGAACCTTGAAGCAAATTAGCCCGCAAATCAATAGTATCTACATTCCAAAGAGGAATTGAATCCACACTCGTTAGCATGTTGTGGGATATATCAAAGCTCATCAATGACTTCCAGTTAGACCACGCCCAATCAGGAATCCTCCCTCGAATCTTATTATTTGAAAGATCCAACTCCAAAAGCTGATTCGTGGATCTTAGAAACTCTAAGTCTTTCACTTCACATGCCGCAAATTGCAACACATTAATAGATTCAGGCCAAGTAAAATTAACTTTGTTCTCATTGATCAATGATATCTTATTATGTGAAAGACTAACACCCAAAAGTTGTTTGAGGTTTGCAAAGAAGCTGACATCCACATTTCCACTAAAATTATTGTAGGAAAGATCAAGCCCTGTTAGGTTCACAAGGTTTTGAATTGATTTAGGAAGATGGCCTTGCAACTGATTGCCTCCTAAAATTATCTCTTCTAGTGAACTGGACTTGAAATCCTCAAGCTGACCAGAGAAGTGGTTGTTACTCAAATGTAAACGACGTAGTGATGAAAGACGAGAGAACATCCCTGATGGTATTGTTCCATTCAAGGAGTTATCTTGAAGGTACAAATGCTTTATGCTGGTGAGATTCGAAAGAGATTCAGGGATAGGCCCTCTAAGGTTGCAATTAGAAAGAGACAAAGAACGCAACCAAGTTAGATAGCCAAGAGACTCGGGCAAGTTATCAGAAAAATTCACGCGACTGAGATCTAAGCTTATGAGAGATGCACTGCTGTTCCATTTGGTCTTTGGCAAATAACCACTGAGCTTAGAGTTGTAACTTATGTCAAGTGTTTCCAAGTTGGGAAGGTGAAAAATTGTCTCAGGTATTATCCCATACAATTTTGTAAATCCTAGATTCAGAGTTGTTAAATGAGAAGAAAAATTCAGAGGAATGGTGGAAGAGATGTTTACGAAAGTAAGATCAAGCTCTCTTAATTCGGTCAAATTCTGAAGGAGCAATTTAAAATCATTACCTGCGAGTCGTAGACCATCATTACCATAGAGACGAAGGAAATGTAACTTGGAAAGATGAGAGATTTCAGAACAAATTTGACCTGAAAAATTGGAGTTTAAAAGATCAAAATGTGTCAAGCTCGAGAACTTGCCAAATTCAGGGGAGATATGAGAACCAGAGAAGTCGTTCCAAGAGAGGTTGAGCCTTTGGAGATGAGAGAGTTGGAAAAGGCTGCTATTGGAATCAATCTTTCCTACGAGACGGCTGCAGCCGAGGTCAAGTTCAATGACATGGCCAGTCATCTCATCGCATACGACTCCATCCCATGAGCAGCAATCACTGCTCATGTTCCATGAACTCGTCTTTGGATAAGGCTTCTCACCACGGATATAACATCTAGAAAAAGTATTGGGATTTATAGTAAGTGTTTCCTTGAATTTCAGAAGGGAAATGCTTTGATGTTTGGGACACAGAAATGTGGAAGAAGAAAAAGCAAGCTGGCAGAGAAAGAAAACTAAGAACACTACTGAGAGGCTCATATTGTTTAAGAAACTCAAAGTAGGTAGTGAGAATATCTATCAAAAAATCTATGCAAACATATAGAAAGACCCCAAACTTTCTTTGACTTGTCAACTTAGAGGTGCTAAGAGGCTCTGTTTGGCATTGGTCAAAAAGGGAAACCAATGTTTTGTCAGTGTCAAGTTGATCCACAAATGTTGCTATGGAAGCTTCAAAGAAAGCTACATCACAAAGATTCATTCAATTTGATGTAAAATCCAAAAGCTTGCAAAACTAAAAATAGGACAAAAAAACAACACAAAGCACACTGTTTTTCAGTTCAGAAACCAGCAGACCCTTCCACTTGATTTAGGCATTTATTTATGACCTATTTCTTTAGTCATTTTCATAAAATTAGATGACAGAGTTTTTATTTACTGTTTTTTCTTGTCCAAACACATGACAAACAATCTAAACACAGAATAATACTTTCTTCGTCCAGAAAAACAACTAGTCACAATACTGATTTTTCTGATATTTTGCAGTAAGTGTGTTAACAGTGTAAAGCCAATAGTTCTTCAGGGGAAAATTCACTTGGCTATTTCTTTCAGCAATCAAATATTTCATCGAATCTTGCCATTTACATACTAAGTTTATAACTGATGCAATCAGACACTTGTTTCGGGTATAATAGGCTTTTCCACATTCACATACAATGTTATCAGCAGATGGACTCATAGAGCCTCCGTAGATCATTCTTCTTTCTCATATCAGAAATACTAGAATGTTCCAATAAAGTTGAATCCTCTACATAAATAACTGTTAATATCAAATTTACATGCAGCATTTAACCAGCTACCTCGGGAAAAATGTGTGTTCACTGTCCAGTGTGTAAATCAGCCCCTGCCTGCATTACCATGCCGCTGGTTTCTGAAGTAGCTAAGAAGTCCCTGAGCCTGCATTTATACCGTTAGAATACTTGGATTAGAATAGAAAGGAAGTGTGAAGTTTCTGCAAAACCATCGTACCTTTTCTCTGGCTCTTGGGGTGCCAGACTGTGATAATGCCACTAACGGAGGTACAGCTCCTTCCTGGAGAACCATGTTGCAGAACCTGCTACTGTTAGTGCATAATTGCAACAAAGCAGCTGCTGCATTCTCCTTACTTCTTGCAGAACCAAGCTCAACAACCTCAACTAGAACAGGAATCCCTCCTTCCTGACCAATTGCTGCTCTTCCCTCGTGAATGGTTGCAAGATTTGATAAAACAGCAACAGCCTTGTCAACCATTCCAGCAGCGGGGTCCATCAACTCTACAAGAAACTTAACAGCACCAGCCTGCACAATGCGGGGCTTGTTTTCATGAAGTATTGACAAGTTAAACAAAGCTGTTGCTGCATCCTTCTTGCCCCTAGGAGTTCCATTTCCCAATAAGTCCACAAGAGGTTTGATAGCACCGGACCTTCCAATCTTCATCTTGTTATCCTCAATCACAGAGAGGCTAAAAAGTGTAGCAGCAGAGTTTTCTTTAGCCTCACCACTACCCGTGTGGAGGACATGAATCAGGGGTTCAATTGCATTAGCATTTGCAATCAAACACTTGTTGTTGTCATTAATTGATAAGTTGAGAAGTGTCGTAACAGCATTTTCCTGTACTTTCATGTGTTCTGAATAAAGTAAGTTGACCAACAAGTTGATGGAACCACAGTTTGCCATTACAATACGATTATCCATATTGTGCTTGGCAAGTAATCGGAGTTCAGCTGTGGCCTCTATTTGCACATCAATGGAATTGCTATTCAAATCCTGAACCAGCTTCCTAACTTTCTCCTCAAGTTCCAAAAGTTCAGCTCTTTTTTCAACCATAGCAGAAGAAATTATTCTTGGAAGCCTCTCAGAAGGTCTACGCCAGATGGATTGATTTCGAACTCTCGTCTCCAGCATGGATGGGAATTCCGGCTCCCTTCCAGACAATGGAGCAGCAGGTTGAGATTCTGATAGATCTCCTGAAACATCAGCTGCAGCCACCAATGACTTGGAGAACACTTCATTTTCATCACCAGGAATTGTTGGTGAAAAGTTTGAATTAGATAGCGAGCTGGGTGCCGAGGTGGTTCGGTTATGACCTACAAGTTCATCGGCTACAAACATACTATGATCATGTGAGTTTATCTCTCCAGAGTGGGCCATCCGTTCTCCAGAACTCTTAATAGATATCCTTTCAACATCCAGAGCAAGCATATTACTAGTAACTCCAGCTAAAGAATCATCCGAGGGGGAACAGGGATGGGATGGAAATGATCCTTCTCTTTGGTTCATACTTGATGAATTCAAACTCTTCCTTGGAGAGCTTAAAGAGTGAGCAGAACTGGGTGACGAAGAGTGATTGCCCTTCGGAAGGGGAAACCCCTGGGTATCCCTGGGCACACCAGAATCCACATGTGCTAAAACTGAAGATGGCTGGTTCAAGCTAAGAGCTTTTGTCGGATCAGGCAACTTTACATTGTTTGATTCACACCAATTTGCAATAAGTGCCTTAACAGTGTAATTAGGAATGAGATTTGTGTGTCCCAGTGTTTGCCTTGTCTTGGGACACACAGTAAGACCAAGATCAATCCAATTCCTTATAAAAGCTCGCTCATACGTTTGTCCGGAAGCAACAATTACAGGATCAGTCATCAACTCAAGTGAGAGGGGGCAGCAAAAATCAGCAGGTATTGGCACAGGAGTGCAGGTCTGAGACTGTTTCATTGTGATGAAGCAGTCATGCATATGGGAAACAAGAGCTATAATTTGCTCAACATATTCAACTTCCTCAGTCTTTTCAGCTTGTTCAGCATTCTCCTTCAATTTTTCAAGGGCCACAAGCTCAATCAAAAGCTCTAGGTTCGACTTCAATCTTAGGCAATCTGCAATTTTTGCAAAGCTGTCTGAGTTTGCTCCCAAGCCTTCCATTTGAGCCTTAATAGCCTTTGTGATAGTCATGGACATCAGTTCATAATCCACATACTTAATTTTCAGTATACAGTTCTGCAATCCAAATATAAGACATTGAGGAATCCCCATAAGTAAGGATGACAACTCTAACAGAGAGTAGAAAGGTACATTAAAGCTGGGGTCGGAATTGGGCAAATAGAAGGGGAAAGAAGATCCGGAATGACCTGTTTTGGCTCCTACCTCAAGAGATGGCACAGTTGTATCAGCAGGAAGGCATTGATGAGAAGATTTAAGTAGCTCGAGAATTTCAAGACTACATGTTCGAATTTTTACAATCAGGGGTTCAGCTTGCAGGACCTATAGATCATCAACACATCAACAGTATAAATATAACTGCTCAAAGTATTAAAATGCCTTAAATGTAAACCATAAATTCTATAAGTGCACTACATCCCATTATCCTTCAGTTTACTCATTATGAAAAAGGAAAAATGGACTATCTGCTTATCCAGTAATACAAAGTATAGATCTTGGAACATACAAAATAAACATTACTGCCTAGCGGTTGCCAGGTTTCACACAGCTCCCTCAGTTCATCAACAAATTGAGCTAGTCCGGCAAATGCTTTCTGAAGCATCTCACTGGAAGCTGCTTCAACATCAACAGTGGCCTCAAGAATCGGATTTAAAATCTTCAATAGATCCTCAGCCTTGCAATAATAACTCTGAACTAGTATACCAGTTATGCTTTCACTTGATGATAAAAGGAAAAATTGGGAGATGCTGCTGAGAAGAACTTTTAACAATGATATCTCCATTGCACCTGGTCAATACCTAAAAGTAGTAATCCTCAATTAACTGATCTGACACAAGCACAGAACTTGTTCTACGAGATACATAAATGACAAAAGTTAATGTATAAAATATATGGTCATTTATTGTATAGATAATAAGGCTGAAAATTCACAGAAATAATGTCAGTGACCTGTGTTTGTGTTTACGCTCGCACACATCAAGACCGCAGCTAAACTATAGGTTGATACAGAGAACTGCATCTTTTAAGGTTCTATCATCAAGGGTGCTCATAAGAGCAGTTTAATTATTTATTTTTCTCTTGAGAAACATTGTATTAATATGAAGCATATTACTAATTAATCATAGTAATTTACTCAAGTTAGAAGGGCAGCCCTGTGCACTAAACTCCCGCTATGCACGGGGTCCAGGGTAGAGTCGGACCATAAGGGTCAATCTTATCCTACATTTCTGCAAGAGAATGTTTCTACGGCTTGAACCCACGACCTCCTGGTCACAGGGTAGAAACTTTACCAATTACGTCAAGACTCCCCTTCAATAACTCAAGTTACAATAATTAACTTATTCAGCAAATCTCCCTGCTACTGACCAACTTAGCATAAGTATCCATCAACGTTTGAATTCACTTACTAAGCCCCTAGAATCTTACATATCAAGTTTAATTTATTTTTACTCCAACCAAATTTCCAGGATCTCCCGGGATAAAACTTTCCATTATTTTATCTTCCACAATTATTGATGAACTGCTACTTTAGTGCGTCAGAAGAAAACTTTGACCTCAAAAAGAATAGAGACAAATCTAGTGTAAATGAGATTTGAAATTTGGAAAGCTCACAGGATAAGAGCGACTTTAACAGCCGGTGTCAATAAATAATTAACTTTTATCATCACATGTGATGTTTTCTTCTATATTCCCTTTTCTTAAATGCACGGATGCATATTTTCCAGCTAGAGTTACATGAACACTCAGCTATTATCAGCCCCACCATCATCTCTATCCCTTTTTTCTTAAATGCACCGATGCAATTTCCAGCTAGAGTTATTTCATCAACATTCAGCTACTATTAGCCCCAACATCATCTATATCCCTTTTTTCTTAAATGTACCGATGCATCAATCTCGGATGGAGCCAAAGATTCACTATTTTTTGGCTTTGGGGTATGATGGAATAAAGTAAAATGGCTCTTT
>JAOTQJ010000011.1:22715734-22726221 GCA_025642045.1 Solanum sejunctum | reverse complement strand
TTTAAAGAGCCATTTTGCTTTATTCCATCATACTCCAAAGCCAAAAAATAGTGAATCTTTGGCTCCATCCGAGATTGTTGGAAATGAACCATCTATTTAGAAAAATACCCAAAAGGGTAAACATCTGACACTTGGCTCTTCAGTAGCATATAGCTTGATTCAAGTGATTGAAGTAAAGACAAAAATGAAAGACTGATTTGAGCTCATGACTTAAAGAATTTGTAAATAATTTTCATGAACTACGCAGCAAACATGTTAGTTATCAACACAAATGTTAAAAAAGAATGTAATATGAGATGAGGCCAAAATGGAAGGTTGCAAGAGAAAGGGGAGGGAGGAAGTTGAAAGGAAATTCATCCGTGAGCAGCGAGGTAAACTGATATTCGTAAGACATAAAGAAAACACTTTCAGTGAAAGAAAACATCAATACCGGATAACCAATTGATTATATCTACAAGCAAAACAAAGTCCTCATAGTACAGGCTAAAGCATTGCTATAGTGGAAGCCTTTTTGCCCAAGACTTATAAGATGACGACTTGTATGGACTCCATGAACTTTTGTCACTGGATTTGTACTGAGAGTTAATATCAAAAGGGATAAACTTCTTTAACACTATGTTATTTTGGTACATCCTGAATACTGCACATAATCATACAATAACAACAATATACCCAGTGTAGTCCTGTAAAGTGGGATCTGAGGAAGGTAGAGTATGCAAACCATATTCCTATCATAGAGGTAAAGAGGTAGTTTGTGATAGACCATCCGCTCAAGCAATAACTGTCCAAAGCAGTCTAGAAAAAGAAGTAACAATGGTGACAACGCCATATCTAGTTGAGGGGCATGTTATCAGACTTTTCTCCTCTAGGTATCAACCAGTCACATTTCAACTTCCAATCAATTGACCAATTTATTTAAGTTTTGTCATATCCATTAAGCAATTTCCAGGCTCAGTCAAATACCAATTGTAAAGTAGTTGCTCATGTTGTTTTTTATATTTCAAATACGAGGAAAATTCATATGAGGCAGACAACACAGTATGCAAACTTACTTCAAGTGTTTTGCATAATGCTTCGACGATCTTCTTGAAATCACTATAACAAGAAGAAAAATTTTTCAGTTAACTTCTTAGAAAATCGACTAAACATCCCAGAATTGCTTCCTAAAAACTGAAAAGGATTAAATTGACCTGTTAGACTCATGGAACGAGCTACATACGATAAAGGTATTTCCCAAGAATAACCATACTTTCAGGTGTTAAATAAATCCAAGCCACAGGCCTTATTTGTAGCTCATGAACACTAATCTAGTTTGAACAACTTGTTTATTAAATTTTCTTTCAGGTGCCTACCAGTGGAATAGGTGATGTAATAACCCTGAGAACTAAGGTATTAATCCAACCAAAGGCAAAATTAGGTGAATTCTTCCAATATTTGTGTTGGTTGGAAGAGTGCACATACCCAATGGATAAGTTAAGGTGCTTCATGCACAGCATCTCAACACAAAAAAGCAATAGCCAATGAATAACAATCTATTTTTGTGTGTGTGAATTTGACAAAGAAACAAAAAAATAATGATGTTTGGGGTGTAACAGACCTTAGAGACGTACTCAATCTCAGCAAATTTAAAAGCGATCCCTAGGGATCCAAAGAGGACAGAAACAAGGGAACAAGCATCACAAAAAGGCTTGAGCATAAGATCATGGTAACGGTTATGGGATGAAAGCTCCTCAAATGCCTCAGCTATGGCAGATAATGGTGTCCCTGTCCCTGCATCCTCAAATCGGTCATCTGAATCCATTCTTATTTTCCTTCACAATCAGCAACATGCTTTCATTATTCTAACTTACTACTATCATAATTCTTTTTCTTTCGACCCTACTGCTAAAACTGCACCACATTTTTCTCTCAGATCTTGTTCCCTTCTTTTCAAAAGGGAGGGCCCTTTTTCTTGGTTCTCCCAACATTCCGGTTCCTTCAACTAACTATTTTATACATTTTAAAAAAAATTAAAATGTTAAGTATTGCCACCTATATTACATTTTACATTAATTTTAAATGACATACGTTATTTATTTTATTTCACATATAAAATTAATTTTGAGATTATATCAAAATTTTGTTTAGTAATATACATATTTTTTTATTTATTTATATTACATTCTTTTAAAGTACTTTCTTTTTTATACAAATATAATCATTAAAAGATTTTGTGCAGGTTAAAAAGGAAGACTTAATTTATGACTTTGTGTTTATTTTATCCTAAGGAGTCGTTTGGTACAAAAATAAATAATAGAGTGATTAGTAATGCAAGGATTAGTTATGGGAGGGATTAGTAATGTTGTAATTATTTTTTATCCCATGTTTGGTTTATTATTTTCCATTTAATTCTGTGTTTGATTTAAAATTTTATAAAAAGTTTTTTTTCAATTATGCCCTTGAACTATTATGAGATTTTCTATTTCATGTAATTAGATCAAAGTAGATTATTCTTTTATGACTTCTAACCAGTTAGGAAAATAATAATTTGTCATTAAATTTGTTATTTTCTCACTTGAATTATTTGAGAATAAATAATTATTATCTTAATAAATTTATCACTAATAAAATGACAATCTTTAATTTAATAAAGATATGTCATCTATTATTAAAATAGAAAAGATGATAAACAATTGTAAAATAGACAATCTATATTTACAAATAAGAATTTGGAAGTTGTAATTTTAATATAATATTTATATTTTTTGAGAATATATCTAACATCATTGGAGTTTATATATGTATCAATAAAATCACTCAACTAAAAGTAGTTATAAAAAAATTAACATGTCAAAATATTTGTTTGTGTATTATGTCATTATGAAACTATAAATTAATAAAATTTAAAAATTTGCCATAGTAAATTTATTTATTTTTATATTATGAAAATATGAACCTGCAAATTAATAAAATTTATAAGCTAATTTATTTAAATAAATTTACTAGTACAAACTATAAATATAAAATATAAAATCAAGAAAATAAAAAAAAAATGTAAGGTATTACTTGAGGGATATTTTTGTCTTTGTGTATTTAATCCCATGATATTAATCCAAGATATTAGCTAAAACCACCAAATAGGAGGTATTAGCTAATCCCATATATGTGGTATTAACTAACACCATGGACTAGTTATACATGGTCTAAAAATCCTACCAAATATTAGATTGTATGGACTAAATTTTAATCTAGGGATTATTTCAATTAATACATCCTACCAAACGGGCTCTAGTATTTACATGACTTAAAATATTTCATATTCTTGTGTATTCGTTTGTGTTATTTTTGCCTTAATATCCATTGATTGCCTTTCCATTTTCTCAAAGAATGCTTAAGTTTTTTATGCCTGCAAGATCATCGTGTGAAAATACAAATTAGTTTTTGTATTGTGTTCATCCTATTGAAGGCAAATTTAAAGTAATTAAAATAAAAGAAAAGAGTCAAGAATACCACGAAACTATTTGAAACCAAGAAACAATATTCCTTCATTAAATTTTGGTTTAAAAATATTCCTTCAAAATTTTTGCTTAAACATACCCCTCTTTCAAGAGAAAACAAAAAAAAGGCTAAAAACACTCCTTGACTATTAGAAATGGAGCAAAAATAATATTTGTTAGTTTTCGATTAAGAAATACTGCTTCGTTAAAAGTTTAGAGATATTATTTAAAGTATCCTTTTTCAACTAATAATCCAACCTTAATCAACCTTAAATCAATTTTTGTCAAACTCTAAGTAGTCCAGATTTTTACTATATTAAAGAATAGCTTTTTTTTATAGTTACAATAAAAATGATAATTTATTACATTGATTGTGTTACATTGCTAACAAGCTTCATACGTTCGAGAAACTTGCAAAGTTGGATCCTATTGAACTCAAGAAACTGATTTAAAGAGGAGACAATGTTTATAACGAGGAGAAATTTTATCATTCAAAGATCGACTTTTCGAGATGTTTTCCAGTGCAAAGACAGTCCCTTTTAACATGAAAAGGTTAGTCTCGAATCTAATATTCGAATAAAAAACCACTTGGGTTCTTAAACGGGGTTTCACATGGACTGATTATGTGGTTCATTTTGTCCACATGGTATGCATTGATTTATTTTTGTTAGAGAGAGGCATAACTTTTTTGCAAAATTTTAAAGGAGAGGTATTTTGGAACAAAAATCTAAGGGGTATTTTTGCTCTATTTTTAAAATTTCGGAGGTATTTTTAACCCCTTTTTCATTACCGTTTGAAAGGAGGTATTTATAAGCTAAAAATTTAACTCAAAGATATTTTTGAGCCAAAACCTAACGAAAGAATACTTTTACTTCATTTCGAATAGTTCAATGATATTTTGTGCCCTTTTTCATTCAAATAAAAGCATCACTTACTTTAAAGCAGAAAATAAATCTAAAGTACAATATGTCACATCCTTGTTTACATTATTGATCAATTGCCTCAACTAAGTCTTTATGCTCATCATTTCTCAAGTCTTCTGAGTCTGTAGAATTTAAAGTAAAGAGTATATGGTAATCACATCAAAATGAAATGGATGTTATTGTTAAGTAACTTTCATTTTGTGTACTTTTTTTTATATAGTAAATTATTCATTTTTTTTGTGAATGTAGATCAGCTGACTGAACCATATTAAATATTTGTATCTTTTTATGATGTGTTTCTCGTTTATCTTCATACTCATGATCTTCCAAGGGTAGTTTTCACCTATTTAACATTATATATACACTTTAGAATAAGAATTAGATCCACATAAATAAATGTCCAAAGCAAGTAAGGATCTGCTTTTTTTTTTTTTTGCCTATTTGTTCTTTTGCATGCTTTTGGAATTTTTCATCAAATTGAAATGAAATTGTGTGGTATAGCTTTTTTTGAAAATTCTACAGTAAGACTTGTGCATAAGTTGAGAATAATAATAAAAATTAAATAATATCAAGATTTACTATGAGTCAAGGTGGAATCTCAAACTAATAAAGTTGTGGAATATTATTCTCAATTACTTTTATCAAATCTAAAAAAGTTAATTCATTTATAGCAAATAATTTTTATTTTAAAAAATGTGTCTTCGAATTTGAATGAATTATATGGGCTAGCACACACAAAAAGAGAGAAAATTATCTGATTCTTGTTGAGTGACCACTAAACGCTTGAAAAATTTGCGTGGATCAGGGCGAGGCTATAGAAATTTCTTTTCAGGTGATTAGGACAGTTCTGTGACAATTTTGCTGAAAATTGACCGAAGATTATATCACCAAAAAATTCATGGGCTAGCACATACAAAAAGACGGAGAAAATTGCTAAATTCATATTGATGTCCATAAATACTTCAAGAAGCCACGTGGATTGGAGCGAGGTTGTAGGAATTCTTTATCAGGTCATTACAGATAGTTTTGCAAAGATTTTTCAAGAAAATTAACGAAAAGTCATGTCACGAAAATAGAGAAAATCACCTCATTTCTATTGAATGACCTTAAATGCTTGAAAAAGCTGCGTAGATTAAGGCAAAACTATAGTAACTGCTTAAAAATTTGTTGAAAGACATATCACAAAAAAATTTATTGATGAACACAAAAAAAAATGAAAAAAGTCATCGAAATCCTGTTAAGTGACCACTACCGGCTCAAAAACTTCATGTGGAATAGAGCAAGGCAATACAAAATTTTTTTTTCAAGTCATCAAAAACGACTCTTTGAACAGTTTGCAAGAAAATTGATCAAAGTCCATGTATTTTTTGGTGATATGAATTTTGATCAATTTTTCTATTGATATGAATTTTTTTAGTGATATAAATGCAGATAGCGGCTTAAGCCTATTAGTTATTTATTAATGCCAAATGTCTGTGAAGCAAAAAAAAAAGCTGACTTTTTCCGAAAAAGGAAAAGAAAAATACCATTTGGATATCTTTACTCGTCAATCAAAAGTGAAGAGCACTTTTTTGTCACATCAACATTTTGTATTTAATTGGTACAGGTTTGGAATATTTTAAGTGTTTAATAGGTACTAGTGTTTGTTGATGTGCGTAAGTGAATTATGCCTATAAAATTCTATGAACCTCCCCATTTGGTTCATTGAATTCCGAAAGAACAAATTAATAATATGATGATGCTTCCCACCAAAATATTCTCTTTAAGTCAGTTTATCACTCTCTTATATCTGTTTACAGTTACTTTTGCTTCTATTGAGGAAGCAACTTCCCTCCGAAATGCAAAGCAACTTTCAAGAACCAGAATAATTCCTTATTATCTTCATGGACACCAAGTTCTAATGCGTGCAGGCAATGGTATGGAGTAACATGCTTTAATGGTAGGGTAAACTAGTTGAGTATTACAAATACTAGTGTCATTGGTATGCTCGATGATTTTCCATTTTCATCACTCCCTTTTCTTGAATATATTGATCTTAGCATGAACAATTTCTCCGAAACCATTCCACCTAAGATTGGTAAACTCACTAATCTTATCTATCTTTATTTGTCGAGGAATTGGCTTTTAGGCACAGTCCCTCAGCGAATTGGCTTACTAGCAAAGCTTCAAACCCTCCATATCTTTGAAAATCATTTAAATGGTTTCATTCCTGAAGAAATAGGTCATCTAAGGCCTCTTGCTGAGCTGGATTTGAGTTTTAGCACTCTTGATGGTTCTATTCCTACTTCATTGGGAAATTTGAACAGCTTGTCTATTCTGCCTTAATAATAATCACCTTTATGGCTCTATTCTTGAAGAAATAGGTTACCTAAGGTTTCTTTCTGATCTATGTTTGAACGATAACTCTCTTAGTGGTTCTATTCCTGTTTCATTAGGGTATTTGAACAACTTGCTATTCTGTATCTTCATGATAATCACCTTTCTGGACCTATTCCTGAAGGAATAGGTTACCTATGGTCTCTTACTAGACTAAGTTTGAAGAATAAATCTCTTGATGGTTCTATTCCTGCTTCATTTTAGAATTTGACCAACTTGTTCCTTTTATATCTCTATGATAATCACCTTTCTGGCTCTATTCCTCAAAAAATAGGTTATCTGACGTCTCTTGTTGATCTACGTTTGAATGATAACTCTCTTGATGGTTCCATTCCTGCTTCATTTGGGAATTTGGCCAACTTGTCCATTTTGTATCTCTATGATAATCACCTTTCTGGCTCTATTCCTCAAGAAATACGTTGTCTGAGGTCTCTTTCAGATGTATGCTTGAACGATAACTCTCTTGATGGTTCTATTCCTGTTTCATTAGGGAATTTGAACAACTTGTCCATTTTGTATCTTTACCATAATCACATTTCTAGCTTTATTCCTGAAGAAGTAGGTTATCTGAGGTCTCTTTCTGATTTACACTTGAATGATAACTGTCTTGATGGTTTTATTCCTGGTTCGTTCGGGAATTTGACCTACTTGTTCCTCTTGAATCTATATGATAATCACCTTTCTAGCTCTATTCCTGAAGAAGTAGGTTATTTGAGGTCTCTTGCTGATCAACGTTTGAACAGTAACTCTCTTGATGGTTCCATTCCTGTTTCATTCAGGAATTTGACCAACTTGTCCCTCTTGTATCTTTATGATAATCATCTTTCTGGCTCTATTCCTGAAGAAATAGGTTATCTGAGGTCTCTGATTGATCTAGTTTTGAGTAGTAACCAATTAACAGGTCATATCCCTCCAGAAATAGGCAACTTGACTAATGCAAAAAGGTTCTATGCTTTCTTCAATGAATTGTATGGTCCCATTCCTGCAGAAACAGGGAAGATGAAGTCACTTTGGGAATTAATCTTATCAAACAACAATCTTTCTGATAATAATTTCAAAAACTATAGGTGGCTTAACTGAGCTCAAACGTCTGCACCTTAATTTTAATCAACTCTCTGGCCTAATTCCTAGTGAGTTGGGGAATCTAAAAAACCTCAATGATCTGGAATTGTCCGTTAATAAACTCATCGGTTCAATTCCAAGAACTATAGGTGACTTACCAGAGCTCAATTTCTATTTCTTTATACTAATAAACTCTCTGGCCCAATTCCTAGTGAGATGGGGAATGTGAAAAACCTCAGTGATCTCGAATTACCCAATAATCAACTCTCTGGCCTAATCCCTGGTAAGTTATGGAATCTGAACAACCTCAGTGTTCTGATATTATCCAATAATCAACTTACTGATTCAATTCCGTCTTCCATTGGTAATTTGAGAAACTTGCAAGTTCTGTTTCTCAGTGGAAACAATCTGATTGAGGAAATTCCTTCATCTATTTGTAATTTGACATTACTGACTTTCATGTATTTGTCGAGAAACAACTTGAAAGGAAACATTCTGCTATGCTTGGGTAATATCAGTGCCCTCCAGTTTGTGATGATGTCAAATAATAATCTCAGTGGAGAGCTCCCTTCCTCTATTTGCAATTCAACATCACTACAAATTCGAGATTTGAGTAGAAACAATCTGAAGGGAGCAATTCCACATAGTTTTGGCGACATGAGTGGTCATCTTGATTTTCTTGATATGCAGCATAACAATCTTTCTGGGACCCTTCCAACAACTTTTAGAAATGGAACACTCAAAAGCTTTAACTTGCATGGCAATAAACTAAAGGGAAAAATTCCCCAATCTTTGGCCTATTGCAGAGAGTTGCGAGTTCTTGATTTAGGAGGTAATCACCTCAACAAACATCTTCCTGATGTGGTTGGGAACTCTTCCTAAGTTGAGAGTTTTTAAGCTTGAGATCGAATAAGTTGCATGGACCTATTAGAACTTTAGAAGTGAAAACATGTTTCTTGAGCTTCGAATGTTGTATATCTCTTCCAATGCCTTCAGGGGAAACTTAACGACGAGTCTGTTTCAACATTTAAAAGCCATGAGGACAATTGATCCATCAAGGGAAGCACCAGCATATGGATATTATCAAGACGCTGTATCTATCGAAACAAAGGGATTGGAGCTTGAAGCTAAGAAAATCCTTTTTCTGTACACCACTGTCGATCTTTCAAACAACAAATTTGAAAGACCTATTCCAAGTATTATGGGAGATCTTATTGCACTCCGCGTGCTGAATTTATCCTATAATGGACTGGAAGGTCCTATACCACCATCACTTGGAAGTTTGTCGTTGGTTGAATCACTGGACCTGTCAAGTAACCATCTTGTTGGAGGGATACCAACACAATTTGCTTCTCTTGAAGTCGTCAATCTTTCCTACAATCATCTCGAAGGGTGCATTCCTCAAAGAACTCAACTCTAGACCTTCGATAGAAATTCATATGAAGGCAATAATGGATTACATGGATTACCTGTTTCAGAAAGTTGTGTCGATGCTCGGGTTTTAGATACAAATGATACTGTATCTGAATGAGATGATGAAGAAAGCAATTCTGAATTTCTGAGGGATTTTTGGAAAGGTGCTCTTATGGGCTACGGAAGTAGCCTATGTATTGGAATATCCATAGTATATTTCATGATTTCAACTGGAAAACCGATATGGCTTGCAAGAATCATCGAAGAGCTGGAGCACAAAATAATGATGGGAAGGAGAAAGCAGTGAAGGTAAAGTGAGTTACAGAAGTAGAAATAATCTTTGTTTTCAATGATAATGTTTAATCAGTTTTTAGACCTTTTTGTAGGCTTTCAATAGCACGGTTATTTCTTTAAAGAAAAGATGTATTAAGTGGTAGATCAAGTCCTGGTTTGCCTTAAATAAACTTTTTGCTGGAAAGGAAGATATCGTCAATAGTTCTGTGAAAAGAAATCACAACAACAAATACGCTTTTTGACAACCATTCTGTAGGCCAACTTTCATGCATCTCGATTATTTCCATAGAATACTTTCCATCTCCCACCAGTAATATGTATTAAATAATTCTATCCACTAAGGCTAAAAAAGATGGGAAGAAATCACCTAATACTTTATTTTTGTTGAGAATGAACCTGATACCTCATGGTGCTGATCAACCCACATCATTGAATCCCTAAGCTACATCCTTGGGTGCCACAGCAGTTCGTTCATTATTCTGGGGCAGGCTCAAGTTTTTCTATTACTCGAGTATACTTATTTATGTTACCGTTATTTTTTTTCTCAAAAAGAATGTGTGTGTGTATATATATATAGGCACAATCCATAAATTA
Organism: Solanum sejunctum; assembly: GCA_025642045.1. NCBI lineage: Eukaryota > Viridiplantae > Streptophyta > Magnoliopsida > Solanales > Solanaceae > Solanum > Solanum sejunctum. The sequence goes on along the minus strand of JAOTQJ010000011.1, from coordinate 22,716,083 downwards.
GCTCCTTAACTTGGAGCGAAAGTTTAAGTTGGAACTCAAACTTTTAAAGTGCACAGGTAGGCACTCCAACTTGTCCCTTTTTTATCAAGTAGGCACAGCTATGCAGCAGTCCATGTGCGTGAGATGCACTCACTATGACATGAGTTTTATGTCCAATCCCACTATGTCATGTTATAAACTTATTTCACCTATTTATATTTTTTTAAAAAAGAAAATGTCACATCATCTAATACTATTCCACCTATTTATAGTTAAAAAAAGTAAAAGAAATATTTGTGATTGGCCAAAATAAATTTATTTTACGAAAAAATTAAATTTTTAAAATTTAAATTTTTTACTCCACCCTGAA
>JAOTQJ010000011.1:22697762-22709161 GCA_025642045.1 Solanum sejunctum | reverse complement strand
TCAAAATGGCTATGGAGCTCACAGATTTTTAAGAAAATGCGAGCTCACAGATTTTTAAGAAAATGCGAGCTCACCATGTTGAAGATAATAAAGCATTTAAAATACTGCATTTCTAATATTACTATTCTACTCAATTATTCCCTCTGGACAATTTTCCTCCAATAGGAACATAAAACTACCAGAGCGGCAAATATGCCTTCTTTCTCCCGAAACAAAACAAACCTATGTCGTATTAAACCAATGAAAAAAGGAAAATGTCCTTTGTTCGTGGTTGCAAATTAAGGTTGAACTCATGAAATTTGAGTCACTAAAGAGGTGAGCAAACTTAGGCTTATTAAACAGGTAATTGAAGAAAATTAATCTGCATTGAATCACAATATGAGAGGCAAGTTAATCAGTTTTAAGTCACAAGGAGACAAGACAGAACATTAATGTAGCACTGGCATATATTATCTGTGCCAACTGAAAAGAACACGTAGAGATAAGATTTCATTGCTAGAATTGAAACAAGAAACCTCAAAAGACATGAGCTTTCAACAAGTGAAAACTAAAGACATTGAATTGCATGACCACCAACTATGTCATAATCCCAACCTAGTTGAAGTCGACTATACAAATAACAACAAAATTCACAAAGATGAATCAGCCAACCAACCAACTACGTCTCAATCCCAACCTTGTTGAACTCGACTATACAAATCCTCCATTACATTTTGCTCTATAAGGGTCCATTACATTCTCAATGTGGTTCTTGCCTGAGTTAACAACAACAAATTTTACTGCTTTTACTCAAGAAAAAACAAGCCCTCACCTACACACCTCACAACTAATAGCATAGTATGATTACGGCTCACTCATCGTCTTCGTCTCGACTATATAATTTCCAATATATACTAAGAGTAAGTGATGACAATTCTTGCCAACAACCACTAAGTTGCTACTTATTGACCTAAAACTCTCATGTTCAAGATGTAAAAATACAATCTTTTTACAAGACTATGCAGCTATAAGCTCAATATCTACAAGGGTCAGAGCTAGAGTTTACAAAGCAGATACATACAAATTATTAACTTAAAACTACTAACATTCCGAATTCATAAGCTTCAAATTTTGACACCGAAAAGTCAAAAGACTCAAAACCCTTATTCCTTCAGACCTCAAATATAGATAACCGTACCTGCCAAGATGCTTGCTCGAAAGTTGGCCGGAGATTTTGTGACTGAAGCCGGCAGCTAGGGGATAAGGAAAGGGGTTTTATATGAGGGGGAAATGAGAAACTTTTGGAGAAAATTGCACTTTACATCCTTCATATTTAAGTTTTGAAACATATAAGCTCTTGTAGTTTAATTATATGTGGTTTGTTCCCCAAAAAGTGGGTTATTTGCAAAAATGACCTCCATAAATGATGGGTAGAACTTTTGGCCACACTTTCACTTTTTTCTTTTTTAATAAAAACAATCATTCTACTGAATCTTAATAGTTCAGTTAATTAATTATTCTTATACTTGCATTCAAGTTTAAATTTTTTGTATTATAAAATTATTTGCGCTTATACATTTGTTCTTCTTCTTTCTGTATATAAAAGTGTATATTGATCTACTTGAGCATTGTTAGTTTTATAAATAAAAATCAGTTCCTGTATTCAACTTTAATATTTCCTCCATTTTGATTTAGTCATTAAATTTTAACTTGGCATACTCATCAACTAATGTTATATAAAATTTAGTCCAATTATCACATACATCAATTGTCGTTCTTCAACTTGCATGGCAATAACTATATCTCATAACGGATTGCAAGGTCATATTCCATCATCATTTGAAAATTTATATATAGTCAAATGATTAGACCTTTCATTTAACCAGCTTTCGAGAGAGATACCACAACTACTCGCTTCTCTTACATCTCTCGAGGTCTTAAATCTCTCCCACAATCATCTACAAGGGTGTCACCTCAATACATTTGAGAACAAACTAAATAACAAAAGCCCTTTTGATAAGAAACAAAATCAATATTCTCAGCTTAATACATGAATTCTTCATTTGCCTTGAACATATTCATGTCTACATACATGTATGAGTACATTAAATTCTCCAAATACACTAAATGTTTAACGGGATATGCTCGTATTGGATACTCTAATATGTATCCAGTATGTACCCGTTTCCTAGTTCAAACGAATCGTACTTCTTCCTTATACAGATAGTACATTCTCTGTAACTAATTAATTGTCTGTCTACTCATAGATACATACATCAACCAACAAGGTATTGGCTTCAAACCAAGTAAATGTACAAATTAACAAATCCTCTTTAGTCTGAAAGTGAAATGGCTAAGGGAAATTATAAATCCAAGGACATCAGTATCCTCTGTTCTTTTGATAGAGACGACGAGTTGGCTTCCACGATCTGCAGGGAGTGACGAGAGCAAGTCAAAAAACACACCTTTGTTATAGAGCAATAGCAATAAGATGCTTCATAAATGGAAAAACAGATTGAAGCTAACCTTAAAGCCAGTTTTTTTGTATAGTTCCTGGCCAGGTATGTTGTCTGCATTTACATGAACAAATAGCTGCTTGAAACCTGCTTGGACATGCAAAAAATAGATACGACATAGTTCAGCGAAAATTAAGTAAAAAGGATGGGAATTCTGAACTGGAAGATTATACCGAAGAGCACATTAATAAGTTTAAAGCTGAGACAAGGCACCTTCTAATCTGGCCATATCAGCAGCCAAATGTATTATATTTGAAGCAATACCCTGACGTCGAGCAAACTTTGCAACACAAACATTTGCAATGTAAGCATATTTATGTGAATCAAAGGGTTCTTGACGTGCCAAAACAGCTGGTAACCTTTTGATTTCCTGGAGATAATGAGAACAACCTGAATTCAGCGGGTTCAGCACACACATTTACTTCCACTTTAACAGGAGGAAACAAAGTAAAGTTCAAGCTTGTTTCTTCCTTTTTCTCCTGCTGCGGAATTTGGGAGGGGGAGGGGATGGAGAGAAAGAACAGTAGAACATAATAGAGCACAATGAAAAAGGAAAAAATAAAAGGACTTTCACCAGAAAGATAAATGCAAAAATGTAAGCATCCCCATTATTTGAACATAGCAACATATGCAAAGTTGCAACATAATCAAATTCCACTTGTCCAGTCCAACAGCTGATCCCAGCCACAGAATAAAAGATGCATTAAAAGTTAACATTTAGCTAAAAGTTTGGTTAAGTTGGTACCCCTGGGTATCTCTCCCTTTGTACAAATTGTCGGATGGACAGGTCCAACGTTCCCACTACACTGTTAAGTACTGTTCTTCTAACATTCTTCTCTTCCTTTTTGACCTGAAACATTTGAAGGCTAAGGAATATCCAATATAAATATCAAACTTGAAAGAACAAATATCACACAACAATCATCTTACTTACATATAGGAAAACATCGAATTCCAAAAGAACGAATATAACCTAACAATCATATTAAGTACATAGCAGTTCTTAAGTATGTTTTTAACTCGAACAATTATCATATTTTGCAGAAAGTAGAACTTGTTAAGAGGCTATCAGCATTTAAATAAGTATCAAGCCACTTGGCACAAAGAGTGAAGTTTAATTGCTCACGCCTCATAGGAATAAGAATCTTCTCGTCAAAATTCAAAAAACACAAATACATTTGAACTTTTTATCTGATAGGTAGTCTAACTGGTTCATGGTTAAACAGAAAATTTATTTTGCAGTTCTCGTGATACTTCCTAGCCGGAATCCATCGGCAACATCCAGCACAGTCTATATATATTCATCCTCACATTGAATGAATGGCTGCTATCCATTACCTCCTATCTTTGCCATCGCTGGAAACATCCAAGACCTAAGTGCTTTTACAGTTCTTAGATCAGAAAATAGGTGTTCAATTCCGAAGCAGTAAACTCATGTCCGAGAACACTTACTCAAATAGCCTGAAAAATGTCTCTTTGGCTCCAGATAATGTAGTATAAGACAAATTAGATATTCAACAGCTTAATATGACATGAAGAGGCCTAGCAAAGGCCACAGGAAAAGTTCAGTTGTTAACATGGTTTGTCAGTCTTTATGCACTATGTAGCAGCCCCAGTTGTATGAGGTTCTTAGATTTCTTTAGCCTATGAACCAACACTCATGTCACCAAATTTTTTTAAGCTATTTACACATACTAAATTTGAACTGTGACTAGCACTGGCTATAGAGAAATAAGAGACGAGTCCCAATCTTTTTTAAAAAAAATAGCCAATCATTACTTTTTACCGCTAATAGAACCTTAGATACTAATAAAATTGGCACAGTCAAAAATGTATTAGATGCAAAGCACTATATTTGAAACCAATGGTAAAATGAAAGCAATTCTGCGAGTTAGAGAACCATCTAAATCAACTATGACTAACCAGTTGCAACTTGTGCATACACAACAGTAAAGAAGAACAAGGAAATTGTCGAGAAACCACTACACGTACCGCAACAAAACAAAAGCACTTCAAGCAATTTCCATCCTGACCAGAACATCTTCTCTTTAAAGCATAAAACTCCTGCACACAAAGAGTGGAACAAAAAGAAAAAGTAATAAAAATGAGGGTTTGAACAATAGAAATTAGAGCAACATGCGATGATCAATATTTATGTAAACGGAAGAACACAGCAAAGGTGTTGTTGCTAGCACCAATCATGTTCATTGCCAAATTTGAACATGTCTAATTAAATGTAAACACATCAACCACGTGAAATACCTTTTCCCAAAATGAAAACTACCATCCTAGTAACAATTCCTAGAAAAATAAAATACCATTTATGGGCATTGAGCTTCGATACTAAATGAGACCTATAATCCAAAATGCTAAATACACATTATTCAAAATGCCGGAAACATGAATATGCAATCTCACAATCTTACATGCGAATTTTCCTAAAGCTTTAACAGAACCAGGCTTCTTCCAGCAGAGGATATAACTTCCATTTTGTCTTCTACTCCATGTGTTGAGCGCTTCGTGTTGCTTAAGGTACGCTTTTCCATAAAATATCACGCATTACTTGCGTTTAAAGCCACAACAGATGTCGGAGATTTTTTGTACTTTTTACTTTTGATAACATTGAATAGACCTTGAGCTGGCATGAGAAGTCTTGGTGCTCACACTAATAAATAGATAAAATGCAGTGACCCCTATATTTGTTTCACTGATAGACATGTGAGGCCTCACTAAAGTTATTACTAACTGGCCAGCCTAAAGATATGGTTAAAAGTTAGCAAAGGACAGACCATTGTGGGCAAGCTTTGAGACAGGGCAATTGTTTAAAACAATATGTAATGCTTAATGTCATTCTATTGAATTGTAGGGAAAAGGGAGCAAATATTCGATGGTAAATCTCAACTTCAACATACAACACTTTAACTGCTAACAAACAAAAAGTTTTTACTGCAACTCACCTGTTCGGCATACTTTCTTTTATATGCATCAACATGCCTAAAATTAGCAAGAGTACTGTCAATATTTACCATATAACAATTCAGACTTACATCTAGAAGACAATTTTAAACTAGTCATAATTATAAGAGAGAGAGGTGATAAGTGCGAGCTCTAACCTCATATAGGAGACAGATTCCCAATGAGCTTCTGCTCGGAGCCAGGCTGCTGTCTGTCATTGACAATAAGACAGAGAACAAGAATATCTGAAATACTTTTAGGAAGAGTAACAAAGAATATCGATGAAACTTTTCTTTAAAGGAAGCAGAACAAACCCAATATTCTTCATCCAGCACGGCCTCACGAGCAATGAAACGACCAAAGTTCCGCCTTTGCAATCCAGAGTACCCATCATCAGTTTGCTGAAGCCGGTTAAAAGCTAGCTCAGGTAACTTTGCATTGTCCTGCTTTGACAGGGGTGAGTGCCTGATACTTTGGTCATTCTTGCAATGCACTTCAATATTTTTCCACCTATCATATGAAACGGGGAAAGCCTCCCTAGGAGCAGATTGGATACAATCAGAGAGGAGAAAATGCAGAAGTTAGACGGTTTTTGAGATGCCAAAAGAAACTTAACTCAACGCCAAGATTGGAATTTTAGAACACCATTAACTTTATAACAGTACACCAATCCAATTTGGGTAGTAAGTAGATCTCAAACTAGTTTGGGTCAGCTATATAATTCTTCCATATCTATTCCACATCCTCATTCCATTGCACCAATTTCAACCAGAATCACAAACAAAAGAACTTTATTTACATGAAGGAATACCAAGTTTGGAGAAGACTATTGGCTTAATATATATCCACCAAATCGATTTATGTTTTAAATTAATCCCAAACTAGTTTCAGTCAGCTTATAAATCTTCTATATCTATTCCACTGCATTGTAGCCATAACCATTTCATTACAACAACATACCCAGTAAAATCCCACAAGTGGGGTCTAGGAGCCATAACCATTTCATTCAGAATCACAAATAAGAGAAGCAACTATATTTACATGCAACACTTTCAACGAATACCAAGTTTCAGAAGACCATTAGCTTTACATATATCCACCAATCTGGCTTCTGTTTTAAAATAATTCCCAAATAGTTTTGGCAAGCTATATAAATCTTCTATATTTGTTCCACATTTCCACTCACTTCACCAACTTCCTTAAGAATCACAAGCAAAAAACCACCTTTTTGCAACCCCTCAAAGGATTAACAAGATTCGATTTTGAGAATACCACTAGCTTCAGATAAATACACACCAGTCCTATTTGGGTATTATGTTAATCCCAAACTAGTTTGTATCAGCGCTGAAGGGAGCCTTGGAGAAACAATAAAGTATAAAGTTGTCTTTGCCTGACCTATAGGTCACAAGTTCTAACCGTGGAATCGGACACTATCAGGGTGGTCTACCTAGATCAGACCCCTTAGGGATGTGACCCTTCTCTAGACCTGCCAGAACGTGGGATGCTTAGTGCACTGGGTTGTCCTTCAGTTTGGGTCAACTACATAAATCTTCTATATCTATTCCGCATTTCCACTCCATTTTACCAACTTCCACCAGAATCACAAATAAAAAAACCACCTTTATGCAACCCCTCAAAGGTATACAAAGATTGGATTTGAGAACACCACTAGCTTCATATATATACACACCAATCCTATTTGAGTATTCGGTAAATCCCAAATGTGTGTCAACACTAAAGTATAAAGTTGTCTCTTTTTGACCCATAGATCACGTGTTTGAGCCGTGGAATCAGACACTACCTACATCACCCCCCTTCTCTATACCTCCAGGAATGTGAGATGCTTAGTGCACCAGCCTATCCTTTAGTTTGGGTCAGCTAAATAAATCTTCCATCTCTATTACACTCCAATATACCCATGTCAGAATCACACAAAAAGGAACAAAAAAAACAGTAGGCTCATATAATCCCACCAATTGGATTTGGGTATTAAGTACATCACAAATTAATTGAGGTCAGCCATATAAAACTTCTATATCCATTCCACCCCACTAATATCCATTTCATTCAAAATCACAAATTAAAAAAAAAAAACTAACTTTATTCAAGTAAATCACAACTTGTTGAGATTGGGGCTATACAAATCCTCTTTTATCTAATCTATTATGAAAAAACTCCAAACGAAACATCATATTTACCTGCTAAAAATGTTGACAACAACAAGGGGTTCATGTTTCCCTTGTTTAGAAAAAACCCAAGTGAATTGAGGTTGTTGAATCTTGAATTGAGGCAAGAATATACTTCTCAGCTCCATTTTTTTCCTTCTTTCTCCTTTTTCTTGTTGAATCACATGAGAAAAATTCAAACTTTTTACTCTGTAAGAACCTAAAATGCGGAAAATCAAGAATTGAGATGGTCAACAGTATCACTTTATCCACTTTCCTAATTTAATAGGGCTCATTTTGGGTCCCATGATATGATATTTTAATGCAATTACAATTAAAAAAATTATTTTTGACGTATTTCATTTAGATACTTACATTTTTGTTCTAATGTAATATCAATTTTAGTAAAGTATTTTAATAAGACATTCTTGGTTCAAATTTATAAAATATTTTTATATATATTTTGATTCATCTATTAGCTAGTTAATTAACATCATAAAATATGGTATTTCCTTTAATCATAAGATCGTTAAGAGAGAACGTTTGGGGTTTACGAATTTTGTTGAAGCAAATGTATATAATTATAGCACAAAAAGAAATTAAAATTTGAATCAAAAGCGTCTAATTGAATATTTTATTAAAAGGTGAGGTGTTCAATTGGAACAAAGTTAAACCTTACTTCGAGAGTATAAATAGATGTTCAAAGACTTGGCTATGTATTAAGTAGGTTACTATTATTGGATTGGCATATTGCCGTGAGATTAATAAATTCCCTTTTTTCTTAATTAAAATTTGTGTTTGAATAATGACAATAAATAAAACATATGCGACATAAATTTGAATTAATCAAGCCAATAATAAATTATATTGGCAAAAAATCAAAACAACAAAAGTTGAACTTACATGAGTGAATTTTGAATAAAATAATTTATTGCTTTTAAATTGATGATTTTGGACATAGCTACATAAATCAAATAAAATATCTTTGACTATCTATAATTTTTGAAGTTCTTTTAGATATATTGGCGTACCTATATAGATCGAATTTCGATTAGACATCATTATATTTTTAAAAAATTACTTATACATATATCAAAATTTGCTCTTTTTCTAATAAATATGAATTAATTTTTAATGTTAAAAGGTAAACTAAACTATTTCAAGATAGCTAAATTTTTTTTCAAATTTTTGTTTCATTTTCATTTGATGCAACCTATTCATATATCAACCAAAACTTAAAATACAAAACGGGTGGCAAGAAACAAAGCGTTGAGTCGAACTCTTCTTTACTGTCAAGGTACTAGCTATGACTAGTTATCGACTTTCGGAAAAAAGCAGAAGAAATAAATCAAACAAAAGAAAGAAAACAAATATAGCCACCATCATCATCAGCAGCAGCAGCAGAAGGAAATTTTGCAATTGAACAGAAGTATTCTCAACCAGTATTTAAACATTGAAACAAAAGTTACATTAAGAGAATAAATAATTTACATGCCTTGGTTTTTTGTATATTTTCAATAATAATAATAATTGAATTAAATTCTTGATGGAATAAGTGGAGTTGAATTTTGCAGAAAAGCACTAGCAGCTGCAACTCCACTACCAAACTTCACTGGATAACCAACATCCTTAAGTACCATTTCAACACCAGCAAGACATCCCAATAGTTGCAACTACAAAAAAAGAATTATTGTGAAATAATAAAAAGAGACGAATGATGTATCAGACTCGTCTCTGTCTGCATATTCCTCTACATGTCGAATATAGTAACATACAAGGATTACTCATTTGGTTTGTTCTATGTGATGGTAAACTGAAGACGTAAGTTTCATGTGTTAATTTTACTTGTATGTACAAGGGGCGGAGGTAGAAGTCTAGATAAGGGTTCGGTTGGATCCATTAAATATGTAAACGTTAGATATAGAACCAAGTTATTAGCATTTATTGAAATCATGGCTCTGCTGTTGAGTATTGATGAAGGAAGAGTATCAAGTAGTGGCTGAGAACATAGCTGGATGGAGAGTATTGATGTTGGATTCATCTGAACTCACTATTTCGACGTGGAGCATAAATTTAAGAATGAAAAAGCATAAAACTTGTAACGGATAGTAGATATGAACTCATAGTGTAGAAATTAACTGTTTGATGATGATGATGCTTTTAGTTTTTTTAGTGTATAGTTTAAAACCTATGTTGCTTGGACTCTGAAAAATGTTGTTGCACGTTTTGGATCCTCCAAACTGTATTCTTTTGAAGGATCCGACACCCACACTGGTGGCATTTTTCAAGAGTCTGAGCAATTGAAACAGCCGTTGACTTGGATGATGATGAGTATGTATCTGGTGCCAATAGACTGATAAACCAGAGGTTATGCATAATAGCACACTCACATGATCAAGAATGATCTTGAATTTTTTTAAGAAAATGTTCTTGAATTCTTTCATGTGCTCGAGAGGAATGATCGTGTCGTCTTCATAAAATGTATGATTAAAATAAGAAGTGTTTATCTCCAATAAAGAGAATGTTACCTCATTCAAGTTTCCAAGATGCCCTATTCTGAAAACCTTTCCTGCAACTTTGTTTAGGCCAAGACCTAAGCTTAAGTTGTATCGCTTCCATGCCCTTTTCACGATTTCAGAACTTTCGATGTATGGAGGAACAAGAACCGCTGTGACTGTATCACTGTACCATTCCTCCTTTTGAGTGCAGTTCTTCAAGCCCCACGCCTCCACAGCAAGTCTGCATTCTCATTAAAAATATATGTATTCATTTCATCGTTTCAAGAACGAACAGACAGTTACAGTTTATATGACGTATTTGACTAGGCACAGAGTTTAAGAGAGAAACGCTTTTAAAACTAATGGTCTTAAACAAGCAACGCCATTTTTGTGACTATATATGTTGAGCTTGTGGTCCTTCCTCTTTATTTACTAACAGAGGTTTTACTTTTACCTTGTTGCTTTGCCAAGGCGAGTGTGTCTTGCAATCACATTATCGAGGCCTTCCTCGAAAAGAAGGTCGAGAGCTGCTCTCAGACCATACAGAAGTTGGATGGAAGGAGTGTATGGCCAATAAGTTCCCATCTTGTAGAACTTAAGGTAATCGCTCCAGTCGAAGAAAACTCTCACTGATTTTGCAGTTTTGCTGGCTTCAAGAGCCTTGGGGCTAGCACAGACTATCCCGAGCCCAGTGGGAAGGGACAGTGCTTTCTGGGAACCAGTAAGTGCCACATCTACACCCCATTCGTCCATACGAAAATCAAGTGCACAAATTGAGGACACTCCATCGACAAGGAGGAGGGCAGGATGCTGATAGTGATCTGGCAGGCATCGACAGAAGCAAGCACGAAACTTCAGAGATATCTGAATTCAAATTTTCGAAGAAAAAATGCCACAGTTTAGGTACATTACCGAGTATTTTCCTTACAGTAGCCAAGTTGTTAGTAACTCCAGTGGCTGTCTCATTATGCACAATGCAAATAGCCTTGATGGTATGCGACTTATCTTCTGCAATTTTTGAGGCCAAAACCTCAAGGTTTGCACCTTGGCCCCAGTCACTCTCAACAACATCAACGTCAAAGTTGAGGCGTTTCTGTTGATCAATCCAAAGCAGACTGAACTGACCGATGAGGAATGATACAATTCTATCACCAGGAGACAACGTGTTAGTGAGTGCACTTTCCCATGCACCAGTTCCTGCCACAGAGAAACAATATGAAGTTTGGCCATCACAAGTTCAACAGCTGAACCACAAGAAATCGAAGAACTTAAAATTATATGTTTAT
>JAOTQJ010000011.1:22685339-22697662 GCA_025642045.1 Solanum sejunctum | reverse complement strand
AACAATATGAAGTTTGGCCATCACAAGTTCAACAGCTGAACCACAAGAAATCGAAGAACTTAAAATTATATGTTTATCGATGATGTTGCAGATACAACAACAGAACGACTATGCCTCAATCACAAGCAAGTTGAGGTGTATATGAATCTATACTACTCATGCTGCTCCATTCAAACTCATCTCACTCAATACAATATAATGTTAAAAAAGAACACTAGATGTTCACATTCTTTATATTTTCTATTGACATATAAATCTCTGACAGGACTAAATGAGTCCTTAAGAATATTGGACCTAAACCAAAACTGCTAACATAAATAAGACTTAATCTCGACTGATAGGTACCGCCTATATAGATCTTTTTCTTTCATTTTGTCCTATTTTACCCCCAAAATACTCATCCTAATGCTAAAAGAAGATCTTATCTCGTCAATTTGAACTCGAACATGGATAATCAAGACGACTATAACCTAAGCAACGTGTCTTTCCCTTGTCTAGAAAATTGAAGTAGCAAACTGTACCAAACCAAACTCATTCGGATGCAAATAACAAAACGATATAAAGAGTAAGATACCGGCCAACATACTATTATACCTGTAGTTGGGATCAGAAATGGAGTTCCACTGGTAGTCTTGAAAATCTTCTTCACATCCTCAAGCAAGTTCTTTGTGAGAGCTGGAACAGCCGGGGACCTGTAATCTTCGTTGTTTCTGTTCATAGCACGGAGAACTTGTTCCGGGATATTAACAGGTCCAGGAACAAACAAATGGTTCCTTCCAGGTCCATTGACATAGTCCATTTTCTCCCCCCTTAACAAATTCACCTTATGCCTTCAATATATCCAACAAAAAACAACTTCCAATTACTACACAATTTCGACAAACTAAAACAAGAAGCCAACCAGGAACAAGAAAAACAAATGGATTACTACTTCTATAACCAAAATGAAACATTAAACAAATACATTTTCTCTTATTACAGTGATGTCTGAGCCACCTTATGCTCGCTTTGACTATTCCACTGGTTCAAACTTTGAACCGTCGTTTTTTATGGTTTTCACTCACTCTATTGATCACTAGCCACACCCTACGGTCAACATTCAGTTTCTAATTTCTCCCTTAATTTCAACAAAGAAAAAACTCATTTTTTCCCACTAATTTACTCAGTTAAGAACTTTGCACAATATCAGCGGCAATTAGTAAGGAAAAAGGCCAAAGAAATGAAAAAGGGGTGTAAAATTATCAGTAATTAAATTCTGTGAACATAAGTTATTAAATTCACTAATATTATTATTCCATACATCCTCAAATTTCTTCACCTACTGTGCTAAATTAATATATAATTAACATATTATATCCAGTCAAACACTATCACATAAAAACGAGACGACACAAGTTATACCATAACATAGATGTATAAATGAGTTTAAGTTATATACAAGATAGTAAAATTTTTACGCTACCAATATACTCAACTCAATCCATTATAGCATGTTATTTACGCTCTTTCGTAAGATATCATACTCAACTTCTTGTTGTATGTCAACTTAACATACATTTACCCTCCCACCTCGACTCAGGTAAAGCATAACAAAATCAAGTATGAAAAGAAAACACAGTAGTAAAGTACTCATGTTGATCATAGTAGAGAACAATACATACTAAAATAACCGAAGCATAGAAAACAACGAGAAATGATAAAAAAAAATATGAGAGTATTAACAACAGTATTGATAAGGAAAACTTAAGTCATGTCATCAATAACCTCCAAACACGTGTCCTCAGTACTTCTTCGGCCTACTACTAAGTGCACATAACATCAAATTTTTACAACATACACTCAATACAATCCCTCTATATATGTCAAATTAACGATTATAACGTCAGCGCATATAATATAAACTCATATATACACATGCATAAATATTTATATTGAATTTATAAGAGATTTATGTACCTGAAATGCAGTTAATAACTACAACAGGCTCAGAGCAGAGAAGCAAAGCCAAAGGGAACTATGAAAAGTCCAAACCAACAAATACAAATTCTTATACCACTCAAACTTGTATGTGGGTCCCACTTTGTAGATGACGTGGCAGATAAGTGACTTACGTGGATGCTAATCCTGTGGCTAAAAAAATTGTGAATTTTGATTCGTCAAAAAAAAAATTAAAAAAAATTGTCTCAAATATTTAATGATAGAAAGATGATTCTATTAATAACTTAAGTATAGTAACGATGTTCTCTTTTTTCGAGCAATTATATTTTATAAAAATAATATTTTTAGTGTAATTTTCATAAATAGAAAGTTTTTATGACGTTAGAGAAGTTGTTTTCGATAAATCTTTGGCTCAAATAAGTTGTTCAAAAGACAACTATGAAGAGAAATTTGCATAATACGTTCGAGAATTATTATTTTGAAAAGTCAAATATCTTTTTTTTAAAAATCTAAAATAGTAAATAATATAGAAAGAAATGAGAATGATCCAGATGAAGTCCTCTTCACAATTTGAGGGTATAGCAAAGCGCCACGCGTCTTCTCTCTTCCTCACTCATCGCACTCAGTGTTTGCACTAAATCAAATTAGTTCTTTTACTCTTATCGAGTTATTTATGATCACATAAATATTTATAAGTTGTCTTAGATCATAAATTTTAAAAATTATTCTATCTTTCTTAAATTTTGTGTCTAGTCAAAATACATCACAAAAATTGATACGTAACAAGTACGTGATTCGTCAAAGATAATATGTGGAGAAAAATGAAAAAGCTTATCAAGATGGCTAGTAATGAAACATAAAAAAGGAAAATTTTATAAATTCTTTTTTACATCACAAGAACTTTATAGAGGACCACACAAAACATTTAATTTAGTGTATGAGGTTGAGAAAGAATTTGTTAAAAGATAAGATGATAAAAAGGCCTATATGAACCACTCCCTTATTTGTGGGAAACAATAGCTATGCCTAGCAATTTTCACATATTTTTATTATCTTGTAAATATCCTTTTCATTGATTTGTATTTATTTTTATATTTTAGCCATTTGTTCGAATGTCTCATCTAAATTTTGTTTTTATTAAAAAATATTTAAGCCTTTCACCATTTAGGTAAGTGGTCAAAATCAATCATGATAAGTCTCAATAGCCAACGTTACCGGATGCCTGTGTTAGTAGTAAGTAATAGGTACTCAATAGAATAATCAAGATGCATGCAAGTTGATAGCCAACGTTAGTTGATGCCTGTGTTGGTGGTGAGTACTAGGTATTCAATAATATAATAGAGATATTTAAGTCTCGCGCCCTTTAGGTATGGTCAAAATCAATCATGATAAATCGTGATAGCCAACATTACTTGATTCTTGTGCTGGTAGTGAGTAATAAGTACTCGATAGAATAATCGAGATGCATGCAAATTGATAGCCAGCATTAGTTAATGTCTGTATAGGTGGCGAGTAATAGATACTCGATAGATTAATCGAAATGCATGCAAATTGAACAGAACATAATAAAAAAAAGAGTATTCGCGCTTACCTTTGCCCAAAAAGCCTTTAGCTTAACAAGTGAAATGATGGAAATGTTTCACTTACAAAGTCCAACTTTCTAATGCTATTGAAAGAATGTTTGGAGAATGACTCGACAAAGGTTCCTAACAGAGAGGGATTGCGGATTGCGATATAATAATTACGTCTTAGTTTCAAATAAGTTCAAGTCGATTATATGAATCGTCACTTTACAATGAGCTTTCTCTGCTTGAATTTCCAAGTTTTACCTCTTTTCTAGCAAGGGAATGAGAAAATGACAATCCAAATAAAGGAAAAGCTTCCAAAAACTGCATTCCTACACACCACATTGACATTTTTCTTTGGGCTAAGAACAACAACAGCAGCAAATAGATGAACAAAACAACAAAATACTCGATAAAATCCAATGAGTGGGGGTCTAAGGAGGATAGAGAGGTGGTTTCCGAAGAACTCTTGACTCAAGTGCAGCAAATCAGAGTGAAATGGAAAAACGTGAGACGACTAATAAGGAAAGCAATACATAGAAACACAAAACACAAGTAGATGAAGATATGAACCAAAACATATTTGCACTACAGTGACTTCAATCCCCTTTACATCCTTCGCAAAGAAGTAACGACAGCCAGTTTAACATAACAAATTTCTGGGGGATTATAACAGACTGCAAAGGTGAAATTTTCCATAAGCGTAGGACAGTGTTATCAGCCAAAAAGGATGGCAAGATAATCCACTAACAAAACGGACAACGCAATAGCATACTTTAGCAACATCTTTCACCAAATTATCTCCAGCTTGACTATTCATTTGAGGGAAGCATTGGAACAGCAGAATTATCAAGCAATGAGAGCCACTCCAGATCGGTCCAAGGCCTGAAGGCTCCGGTCTGTGTGAGATTCTAGCAACCACAGAAGAACGATCATGGAGTTTTATGTTGTAGAAATAAATTTGTGTAAAGCACTAAAAATGTGATGAACAGAACATAGTAAGAAGCATAGCTATTCTTTCAAATATGGGATTATTGTAATTGCTGTTTAAATAAAAGTACGGAACTTATCTCTCATCAATCCCTCATAACGACATTCCTTGGTGTAGATGAATGAGACCAATGCTATTTAAGTTGTTTTAAAGGTTCAATTGGATTCAAACGGAAACCAAAAAGAAAAAAAGGTTTAGCTTCAATATGATCAAGTTATCCATCATCAAAAAAATTTCTGTAAGTCGCATGACATTAAAGATATATTTAACATTAGCTCCATCACATTCTGCAACACTCAGCCTAAGGAACTAACCAGAAAAATAAAAAAGTATGGGGAATTAAGCTAGAGTAAGTGCATTCATGAAGTCAAATGAGACATAACTCAAGATGGAATTTCACTCAAGCTGAGCAAAACTACTTATTAACGAGGTCAGATGAATATAATATGTTACTTAAGATGCATCTAGATGGCCAGCCTTCTAACACCTTCCCAAGGGGGTTCACGCGTGCGGGTGTGTTGGGGGGATGGGGGTGTCAGGTCCAAATAGACGTGATTAATGCAATAAGTAGAAAAATAGTCCTCCATGTAAGGGGTAATGGCCCTAGAGGATGTTGCTATTATGGAGGGCACATGAGGCACCTAAGTGATGGGAGACATGACGCACGCTCCCTATCAAAAAAGGAGATTACGATGTATTTTGTTGACATGGCAAACATAAATAGGCGGCGACGAAGTCCAGCCAAAGGAATGCATTACACAACTCATTATACAAAATATGAGTAACTCACCTGTAACCAAAAGAAAAAGCCACGCAAGATGTTTAGCTGCTTTATTTTGTCGTTCTCAACTTCTTTAAGTTTTTCATGAAGCTCTGCAGGTTTAAAGTGGCCAATCAATACCTAATGCCTTTAGAATGAAACTTAAATAACGATTAACAGAAGCACATTGATCAAATGCTATTTATAGTATAAACTGCAGAGAATACAGAGAAAAAGCGTCCAAGAAAATTTTAGTGAAGGTAAAGCATGGTTGGATGGAAATAACTTTTTTTAATCGAACTAAGGAAAGTGATGAGAAAGAAAACTTCCTCTATCAATGTATATATTTAGCAAATCAAAACAGAAAAATTGGGCGAAAAACACAAAAAGCCTCCACAATATAGTTGAGGGCTTTAAGAGAATAAAACATGGGCTTTAATGAAGAAAGGTGCAAATAGAGAAAACATACAAATATGTAGTCCAAGACTAATAACTATTAAGTATGAATAACAAATATACAGACACAGAAACTTATGGTAAAGTGAAATGTGAAGAATTACGTTCATTGGCAAGGAAGAGCATGCCGCAGAGCCTTGATGATGACACTGATGCACCCGCTAAATCGGAACACAAAACATGTTTTGCACCTCACTTTTTAGGGCCTGAGTGCTTTTTAAGTGCATCTTTGACAACAGTAACCTTACTTTGGAATGACAACTATTTTAGCCGGTTCATGCATAACATATGAACATTCAATTCAATACAATGTATTACTAATGACCATCCTACACGTTAAAGTTAGAACTTTAACAACATATGATACTTGATACTTCTACTGACTAGCATATTGCCCTCTCCCGAGACAAATTACTTGAGCTATGAAGGGTAAAAATATTTTGCCAATGCAAAAAAGTTCAAGTCATCTTATTAAGTAATTTGTCTTCATTTCCTATTTAAGAGTTTCAAAAGACATATATTTCAAAAAATAAATACTCTTTTAAATCAAAAGAGGGAATAATGATACTTTAACAAATAGTTATCCTCTTCTCTAAAGTTTCATGCATAAAATTTTTTTTATATATAATTTAAATTTGTCTCTAGTAAATATATTTTAAAACACTCAGTTATGGATATGGATGAGGCCGCAAAGTTGCCGGACTCTTCACTCACTATTTTTGCAGAATCCGACACGGGTATAGCATCAAAAGCGAAGAGTCCGCGCAACTTAGGGGCCACTATTTCTGAAGAATCCGACACGCACCAGTCGACATTTTCGAAGAGTCCAAGCAACTTAAGATGAAGATCTCCGAAACATTCTCTCTATCTTCACAAGGAAGGGTAAACAATGGGTTTGTTGTTAGTTATGGATATACCTCATGGGGGGTGTAACTTGTAACTATAGAATTTCAATAATACAGGGATTGTAAGTGTTTCATTTTAAAATAAATGGGATGCATCTGCAACTGAGCCATATTGCAAGGATGTTTAGTGTAATTAACTCAACATTAACCTATTGGTTGTTTCAGGTCTGACTCTGAAATAATAGTCAACAATAATTCCACACCTTCGCTGGAGCAAGAGAGTAAATTTATGACAAGCGTAGCAGAATTGAGAAGTGTTCCACAAATCTTGCAGAAATTTAAATCATAAAAAGAACACCTTAGTTTAAAAGAACTACACTTACTTTTGGTTGGTTGGTATTTTTTTTAATAACTATGTTACTTCTTAATATATTTTTATATTTATTCTTCCTTTCAGTTGACATAAGATCTTGCAATAGCAACTGAGAAATTATATAATGAAGTTCAAGGACTGAATAATTTAAAATGTTTTAAAATTTCAGAAAGGAAAATTAACACAAGAATTCCTTATCAAAAAGAAAGATAACAATAAGTACACATCATGAAGAATTCAGTTTAGTGACTGATTAAAACCATTTGAGAACAAATTTGCAAATCTTCGAGAAAGTCAGAATGTCTATTGACAAGACACTGGTTGACATGCACCATTGGAACCAGACAAGGAGGAGTAGCACCACTTTGAAACGTAAAGCAAACCATATCATCAATGCAGAAAATACTTAAAGATGTAAAGTTCACCTTTATGATGATCCAAATATGATTTTCCCAACTGCCTTGTCGAGCGAAATTTCCCATTGCGCAAGTCCATACCATTTAGAGTAGGCTTTCTACTTTTGACAGCTTTCCACAATTCGATATATTCCTTCTGATCGTAAGGCCTCTCAAGAAGAGCCTTGACATTCCACCAAAAATCAGAACGCACAGTTTTCCTTGGGGAGCTATCCTCAACCTTAATATTCATTGTATCATCAATATATAAGCATCACAACAAAACATTTTCCAGAACTTCAAATTAACTAAGAAAGAAAGCAGGTGTAGGGACGATAAAATGACATAGGAAGGAGAAGAAGAATGGCATACATTTTCACAGTGTATTTCTAAAGAAGCTTCCACGGGATTAGAGCTTACTTCCTTTCCAAATGTACAATTATCACTGACAACTATTTGAAGATCTTCGTCAGCAGCTTCGCATCCAAAACTGTTACCACTTTTAGATGAGGTTTCATCTAGATCAACTCTCTCTTCTTTGACAGTGATATCTACTAATTCTCTCCCAGCTACATCTTCGTTTAAAGGGACAACTGCTAAGTTTCTCCCTTTTGGGGCAGTCTGCTTTTTTTTTGGTCTTCCTCTTTTCTTACCCGTTGCCTGTCTTTCGGATGCATCATTTCCCGTCATGCTATTTTTCCGGCTCGTAAGCCCCTTTTTCTTCTTTTTCTTTGGAGATAGAGGGTCGGAAGGCTCATGTTCAGTATTGATGTCTCCCACAGATATATTGCTATCATTTTCCAGGACAGTCGTAGGGGATTTCTTCCTTTTTAGATTATATTTCTTCATAAATGAGGTTGTCGTGCTCCATTTCTTACATATAAATTTCTCCAGAAGATGGGCATAGTCTTCATCTATATCAGTTTCCTCGTCTTTGGTAGTAACTTTAGGTGGTCTCCCTCTCTTTTTCTTCTGCTCCTCCTTTGACCTATTCTCTGTCTCACCCTTCTGATGCCTCTTGGATTCACCATTCTCCGCCAAGCAAGGTTTCTGGCTTGTAAGCCCTTTTTCCATTGGAGAAACAGGATCAAAAGGCTCAAATACCACATTGTTGTCTCCTGTAGATCTATTATCATCATTTTCCTGGACAATTCTTGAAAATGGCTGACTGTCTACTTTATCTCTGCAACTGACATTACCTAAATCCTTCTCATCCCCAGAATCCTGGTGTTTGCTCCGTCCTGTATCTTCAAACCCTCCATCAGATTCAACATCTTTCTCGAACTCTATAATCTTAGGAAACCCAACTGTTCCATCAACTTTAACTGTATATGCGTTTCCATTTGGTTTAGCATTAGCCAAAAAGGTCTTGTACTCTGGATCATCATCCTCATCCTCACCTTCATCATCCGCATACTCCTCATCCACATCCTCATCCATGTCATGATTAAGCCCATCTCTAGCAACAGCAGGACCTTCATTTCCACCTTCATCTGTGTGACACCTGGAGTCTTCATCATAGTCAAGGAGAAGCATCAAATACTGTATATAATCTTCATCCATATTCTTAGTTTTTCTAATCTGCCTTTTGAAACGAAAAATATCACTATTTTCAGCCTCTGACTCCTTATTCCAAGAGTGCGCCCTCTTTCTCCCTAAACGGGATATGTCAAACAAAATATCACAGCTCTCCAATCCCCGACGTACCATTTTAATGGGATTCAGATTTACTAGCAAACAGATCAGAGAAACAACTTCACCCCTCTCCCCAGCTTATCCCCACATCCACAGACAAACAAATCAGTTACTACCTTTCTGGAAGCTTCTTAAATCCCATTATCAAGACATCTTCTGAAAAAATGATTAGAGGCAAAAGAAAAGGAATATACTCGGTGTTAGTTGACAAAAAATATTTGTACAAAAAGAAAGGCCGGCCCCATACATGAAATGAAATACTCTCCAGGGTAGAAGGACGGGCATATATTATCTGCAACCTTCCCTTTGGATTTATGTGAATAGGCTGTTTCCACACATTGAACACATGACCTGCATGTAACCAAACGAGCAACTTCATAATTGCGTCAATGTATGTTCTGTATTGAATATATGAAAGATAACTTAAATATTTGAATGTTTACATTCACACAGAATCTGAAATCATAAGAATCTATAAATTGTTAAGATGTACAATCTCTCTGACTGCTAATTTTAAGGGGTCGTTTGGTGTGAGGTACAAGTTATAATAATCCCAAGATAAAATATATCTCATGTTTGATTGGAGGTATAAAGTAATCCTTGGACTATTTATCCCACTATACAATATCTCTGACTGCTAACTTTAAGGGATCGTTTGGTGTGAGGTACAAGTTATAATAATTCCAAGATAAAATGTATCTCATGTTTGATTGGAGGTATAAAGTAACCCTTGGACTATATGGGATAAGTTATCCCATATATATTGTGGAATAACTTATCCTAGACTAACTTATTCCGCGATTAATTATCCTAATGATAACATATTGCCAACCAAACGACCCCTAAGACATGCACTTATGGTCCAAGAAAAAGAATCAAGTGATTGGACATGTTAAAAACGCAATTAAGTAAATAAAAGGGCACCCTAGCTGCTAAGCTTTTAAAAAGAGGTGATACAGCCCTAAAAAGTAACCACATGATATGTATTGACACGGGCAAAGCTAGAGGGGCGGAAGGGATAAACCCAGTAGATGATGAACATGGATTTATGTATATAGTACATGATGAATCTCATTAGTAAAAGTCTTGCCTCTGCCACTGTGTATTGATGATATAATTAACAAATAAACACATGTTCTCTGCTAACTGCTAAGCTTTCAGGCAAGGTAATCCACCTTCAATAATTCCATTAAAATCCAAGATTTTGGATACCTAGACTAAACCCACCCGACAACATACCCAGAGCAATCCCATAAGTGGGTCTGGGTAGGTAGGATGTAGGCATAACTTCCCTCTGCCTTTCTGAGGTAGAGAAATTGTTTTCCATTGACCCTTGTCTCAAAACAAAAAGGTGTAAATAACGCAGGAAAGTAAGAAAGAAAATAGAAACAAAATAACAATGTATAAAACAAGAGTAGCAACAGCTAATACTATAAATTAGAATTCACAAAACTTAAACAATTCCAAGAATGAAAATTGAAACATACAGCAAAAAAGAGTGAAAATTTAGCTGAAATATATAGCAAGAAAAGAGTGAAAATCAAAGCTGAAGACAGAGGAAGGGGATAACTTGATTGACTGCTAGATTATTCGCCTCAATGATTCCATCAAAAATCAAGATTTTCAATACACACAACCGCAACTGCACATATACAGTTATAATGTATGTCACTTCACAAAACTTACACAATTTCATGAATAAAAATTGAAACATACAGCTAAACAAAGAGTGAAAATTTAGCTGAAACAGAAAGCAAAAAATTGAAACTTGAAACATATAACACAAAAAAAAAAGGACTGAAATCAAAGCTGACAACAAAAGAAAGAGCATAATTTGATTGACTACTTGATAATTCGCCTCAACGATTCCATCAAGAACCAAGATTTTTCAACACCCACAAACCACAAATGTATACATACAGTTACAATGTATGTCACTTCACAAAACTTACACAATTCCATGACTGAAATTTGCAACAAATAGCAAAAAAGATTGAAACTTCAAACATACAACAACAAAAAACACTGAAATCAAAGCTGAATACAAAAGAAAGAGCATAACTTGATTGACTACTTGATAATTCACCTCAATGATTCCATCAAAAACTCCGGCGCGTATTTCAAGGTAAATTCACTGTTTTAGCTGAACATTTTCCCGGAAATTGTGAAAACTTTGCGTGTCAATATCGTAGCCATTTCTTGACGAAACTAAGTGAAACTTGAGTCTAAACTGTTCTACGTTCCGAGGAATGCTATGATATGCTAGGTGTTAGCCGAAATTGTCCCGTTTTTGAGAATTTTGACCGAGAAAGGTTTGAAAAGAATGCTTTCCCGGTAAGGTTTTTAACTTCATTTTTAGGCCTTTTCTCGGTCTTCTAGGGTCCGCTTTGGGTCTAATTGTTGGCTGTAGACTCAGGTTATCATGGGGAACGTTTTTCGGGATTTTATTCCGAATTTCGGGCATAGGTCCTATTTTCCCGTTTTAGGCACTGTTGGCCTAATTTCATCCATACCCACAAAACCCCAAATGCACATATACAGATATGATGTATGTCACTTCACAAAACTTGCACAATTCCATGACTGAAATTGTAACAAATAGCAAAAAAGATTGAAACTTGACACATACAAGAACAAAAAAGATTGAAACTTGACACATACAACAGCAAAAAAGACTGAAATCAAAGCTGAAAACAAAAGAAAAGGCATAAATTGACTGCTCACCATTAGAGAAAGAACAAGAAATCAACAGCAGCAGCAGCAGCAGCAAGCAGCCTTAATACATCCCCGTAAAAGAACCCCACTTCTCTTCTACTACTGAATTAAACTATGTTAATTAATAATTATACTTCCAAACTTCCTTTTTTTTCTTTTTTTCCTTCTGGGGTTTATTTTCCCTCTAATTTTCTATTAAGGATTAATTAAACATCCCTGTAAATATGATTAATATTAGATACGTTTTAAAATTAAACAGTTATACCCTTCATACTGTAAAATTTTTATATTTAGACCTTCTGTGAAGTATATATATCACTAATTAAGTATATTTATTTTAATGAAACTTCATGATATGTATTTGATAAAAACTAGTTCAATGCACCTGTTTTGCACGTATGTGTTGTTTAAATTTAAAAATTCTATATATAAATAGTATTTGTTATTAAATAAATATAATATTCATGTAAACAATAATAATGAAGGGAAAAAAGATTAAATAGTGAAAAAATTAAATAATAATTTAAAGAAAAATAGTGAAAAGATAATTTTGTCTGAAATAGATTATTTTAATGAAGAATAAAAAGTTC
>JAOTQJ010000011.1:22655477-22685239 GCA_025642045.1 Solanum sejunctum | reverse complement strand
AACTAGTTCAATGCACCTATTTTGCACGTATGTGTTGTTTAAATTTAAAAATTATATATATAAATAGTATTTGTTATTAAATAAATATAATATTCATGTAAATAATAATAATGAAGGGCAAAAAGATTAAATAGTGAAAAGATTAAATAACAATTTAAAGAAAAATAGTGAAAATATGATTTTGTCTAAAGCAGATGATTTTAATGAAGGGCAAAAAATTCAAATAACATTTCTTAGGGTCTTTTAAAATATGGGCATTTTGAAACTTATATAAATAAAAGATGAACTCAGTACTTAATACCTCTCCATTTTAAAAATAATTGAACTGCTAGAGTATTTTTTTAGTATTCAAAATAATTGAATTAATTATTATTAAAGATAAATGTTAAAAAGTTATTTTTAATTTTATTCTTCACTAATTAAATTTTCAAAGTTGAGTTCCAAATGACTTGATTTTCTTGAAATTTTCTCTGTTTATTAATGTGATTTAACTTTTCATTGACCATTATACTTTGTCTCTTCCCATTCGAGGTAATATGTTTAGTAATTTTAAGATTTTTTATTTTTTGAATTATGTGCTAGAATAAATGAATGAATTAAATGAGTATTCGAAATTAGCATGATCAATATTATTCCCTTTGTCCCATATTAATTGAATTTATAAGGTAATGCACACATATTAAGAAAAAA
The DNA here is from genome assembly GCA_025642045.1 of Solanum sejunctum. Taxonomy (NCBI): domain Eukaryota; kingdom Viridiplantae; phylum Streptophyta; class Magnoliopsida; order Solanales; family Solanaceae; genus Solanum; species Solanum sejunctum. Next base: position 22,684,549 of record JAOTQJ010000011.1, on the reverse strand, counting down.
CATTTATAAACAAACTTTACATCACACTTTTCACTATTGCCCTTTGTAAAATCATAAATATATAGTGTAGTTATTTCCTAGAAAATACAAAAGTTCAATAAATGAAAGAGCAAATATGAAAAAAGTTTCAAACATTCATCTTGAACTTTAAAAAATTCAACTATTTTAAACCTTGAAAAAATCCTCAAAAATTCAATTATTTTGAGACGGAGGGAGTAACGTTTTGAAATTTGAAAAGAGTAAAAATGAAAAAACATGTAACTAGTTTATGTCATTATTTTATTTTTTTCTTAAGATAAGTGTTATATTCCAATAATTCAATTATTTTAGAATGGATGAAATAAGATATACGTTGTGTTTATATTATCCTTCCGAAACTTGTGTAACTATACTTTTGCGTATATTGTGATTGAATATCTCATATTTATTGTAGTTTGTTTATTTATTCTTTTGCTTCCTAATACCTTAAAATTACATTAAAAACTACTCTTTAGTTATAAATAAAAAGGGTATAAGAGTATTATTCAATAGTCTAAGTTATCTAAGTTATCTAAGTATAGGATTTTAAAATATAAGGGTACGTCTAAAATTAAGGTATAATAAAAGTAAATAACTTTCAAATATATATATTTGATTTTGCAAATCCAATTTAGAGACTATATAAAATAATATACATGTTATATATGCAAAATATTAAAGAATATACAAATTTACAATGGTGTTGTATGAATAGTCTCTTTTAAATGAAGTCTCAATGACTTTAAATTTTTGTATAAGATCTCAATTGATTCGAATCTATTTACATTCATCATAACATTGATAACATTTGGAAATCGACATAGGACATAAATAAACCATCTCAAGCAAAGTGGTGTCCACTTGCATCATCGTTTAGATGTGATCATTTCTAATCCTATATTGCGTAACAAATATATCCATCTTAACATCTCATAAACTTACAACATATGCACAAGGAAAAGATGCCATCAGTACCACTGGCTTTTTGCCAAATGCAATCCATTCCATGAAGATGTAACAGTATTACAATTTGTTCTTTCAAGGAATGTAGAAACCATTTCTACAGTGGGAACTAGTGTGAGAAGCCAAACACACTTGCCACAACTCTGAAGATTAGCTCTGTTACCTTAATCTCTTGTTTTAGAGGATCCGACACAAGTATGGCAATATTAGCAACATGTACCTTAATTGTCAGGACCATCCCTTCTAAAAAACTGAACAGCATACCTTTTCATAAAGATAACAACAACAAAGAGGGTAAAATATACGCAAACCTTACCACTATCTCACAAGGTAGAGAGGTTGTTTCCTAAGAATCCTCGCCTCAAAAACCCATAAGCAGAATAAACTAGATATGAAATAAAAGGGAAACGAAAAGATGTAAATACATCAATTGAAATTTTCAATACTTCAGAAACAACGATGGCATCTAATTACCTGATCATCGTTGATAGTTGTTTGTGATTTCATCAGCACAAGACTGGAAATCAATCCTGCGAAGCTCATACTTAGGTAAGGAATCAATAGCAAAGGAAGGTACAGCAATGTTGATATTAACTGAACTAGTAACAAGATAATCAAAGAACCTCACACAGTAGATTAATTGAATGTGGGCTCTCCTGACAAGTATACATAAGTGAGCTGTACCTTAGGGCAATACAAAAGAAAAACTACAAACCTGGTAAAAACACATCGGCAGAGTGCATGAAGAAATCACTAAATGCAGAAGACTAGTCGAAAAAGAAAAGACAACTAGTCAAGAGGAGTCGCTGGAGTAAAGAATAATGTTGAGTTATTGAATAAGCAAAATTTGATAATGTACACTTCGCGAAAAACATAATACATACAGACTGTGACCAACAGTCACATGTGACCTAGGGAAATGCTCTTTCACTATCCACTATATACGTCAAAACAAAAAAAGACCGGGATTTTATCTGTAATGGGACGAAATTTGTGCCCTAGAAATTTCAATATATCAAATCCTCATCTCCTGGATCATAGAAAGGGACTCTGAGTTCACTGCTCTTCTGGATCTAAATGCAGTCCTCTGGTTGACAGTTGCTTCAAATAGCAGATGTGTGGCCAAGGAATTGGCAAAAATTTGTGTTCCCATGGACCAATGTAATTCCAGGTAAAGAATATAGACCGGAGCAGCAAAAGCCACCAAGACAAAATTGAATGGCCTCACTGCAGGGGTCCCATGGCAGTTTATGTCCAGTAGAAGAGCTATCTGGGACCGGAAGAGAAACCTGGTCTCTGGGGCAAGCCAGACTGATGTGTTCTGTAAGGCCTACCATTACCTGACTGTTTGATATCTAAAGGAGCTGCGCCAAGAATCCCTGATGATAAGTTCGGTTCAGGAAGGCGTGTACCATTAGTCAAAATTCTTTGATGTTGGGGCTGAACTTGTGAATGAACATCAGCTTCAGCTCTTTTCCTTCGTTTCCATGCTTCAAATTTGGCTGCATCAAAACCTCGGGGTATAAACCCTTGCGTTGGATGCGCAGTTGCAGAACCATTAAATTGTGATGGTCCTACCCTTCCATCTACATGTTGCTCCTGTTTAAGTTTAGAATAAATCTGACGGAGCTTCTCACCAGACAAATTTGAAAATGTTGATACGTAATTCCATAAACGGACTGTCATCCCTGTAAGAAGATTTTAAATGAGCCTGTTAACTGAATGCATTTAGGAGGAGACAAATTAAGAGAGAAAGCATGGCTCCATTTTCACATTCATATGCTGTTTGGTGACTAAGAGAAAAAGGAACACTCATGCACCGACGCTCCAATTCAGGTAGAGAGGGGATCTCAAGGAGGGAAAGTAAGTTCTAAGCTATTAACTTAAGCCAAATACTGATAATATCAGAGGCTTACGTTCTTGCTTATGTGATTCCTTCTCATATTCGAAAACTATTTGATCAATCCTGCGACCAAGAAGCTGCAAGTAGTTCCGTATTTTGGCCAACACCTGGTGCAATTAAAAAAATCAGACCCATTGAAAAGAGAGAGACATGGAGGGAGGGAGAGAGAAAAAACTGAATTTAGTAAATTAACCTTGTCCTTCGGGAGATCAGCACTAGTAGTCTGCAATCTTTGAAGACGCTTAAGTGTCTTTTCCTCATACACCATCACATCTTCACACCATTCCATCCATTTCACCTCTTTAAACTGCTCATAAACTTCCTCATTGTCTGACATTTCACCCTCCTCCTTAACCAACGGTTCAACCTTTTTTTGACCTTTTGCAGCTCTTCCTCTACCTATTTTAGCATTTAATCCTGATGAGCTTAATTTACTTTGTTTACCCTTTCCAAGAGGTGCTGTGGTGCTAGGAAGGCTTTCCTTCTGCTTGTTGGAAGCCTTACGCCCCACTTTCAGACTAGTGTTCTTCCCACCAACAGCTGCAACTTCCTGGTAGCAAAACTGACATGGGTAAGTTATACAAGTAACTCAAAAGCTATAGTTCTTAGAATGAACACATAACAAAAAAGATCAGTGAACTTCCACACCCTACAGCTGGAAGAACATCTGCAAACTAAGACGAAGAAAATACAACCGCAAAGACAAAGGAATTTCAAGAAGAGAAAACTGCATGCATTCACGGCACTTGCTGGGAAAGCAGGTATCAGAAGTCAGTAGGAAGCAACTGAAGATCTTATGGTTGAACAAGTCCAAGATATTGATACAGATGACCATTGTAAAGAGAGAGAACATGTCATGACTGATATAAAGCAGCAGCATGAGCATCACACAGATGGAGTTCACCATTTATGCCAATGACGCCCCCAAGTCACACAATAAGACCAGAACATACTGATATCGCATCACTATTTTCCTTCTTGAGGAAAAGAAAAGGAGAAGCATAAATGGGGCAGGCCAATCTTTTTTTGATGAATTAATAAGAAATTTCATTGCAGGCAACAATAAGATACAGAATAGTACAAAAGTTAAAAAGATGATAAAACTTCATTAGCTCAATTACAAAAATGGGGCAGGTCAATCTTTCTTGTGACCAAGAAAAGAATTAATCCTTCGCCTTTGTGTTGTTTAGTACAACTAGACGAGCTGAACCGAGGGCTTTTATCTAAGAGATTAGAGACCGAAGTGCCAGGTGTGGCTACGTGCACATCAAGGGTTTATATTCTGACGCAAACAAAAGCTAGGCATTTAAGTGAAGAAGGGCAGAGGAGCACGCCCATTATCTACTGACTTTCACACTGTGCACCCCAACATACTCTTGGGAAATTTTCTCGGTTATCCAGAAGAGTCTTAATCTTGAGCAAAAAATGATTCTTTTGGTTACTTTTTTTGGTGTAACGTGGCCATGGTTTATGTTTTAAAGCATTCTGCCATGATAGATTTTCTTGGTTCGTTATGTTCTTGGTACAGTAACTTTGGATGTACTTTCTCCGGATATAATTTGATAACTTACCTTCTTGTCCTTTTTGTCATCATATCTTTTTCGATTAGATAAAAATGCTCTTCTTCTTGGTAGCAAAATATATTATTTGTCTGATCTTCCTCGCTATCCAACTACACATTACTCTTGACAACAATTGAATTGAGCGCACAAAAACCAAAATGGAAAAGGAGAATGATGCTATGATAATTGAAAGATGGAACTAAAAAGCAATTTTAATGAATGTAGAACTAAGAGTGAGTATTCTATACCATTTGCAGAAGTTGAGAAGCTCTCTCCTTCAACTGTGGAGCTCGTGGCAAGAAAGTCTCATGATGTTGTAGTTCCACGGGAGCAATCTTCTTCACAAGGCCAAGTTTTTCATCTAACCGTATCTTTTCCCAGTTGCCAAATCCGTGATAATGAATTCCTAGAAGCAGTCTGGCATCATCCTCTGCCAAATAAAGGAGTTAAGACAACCACAGAGAAGTTTACAAAATAGAAAGGGGAAGGAAATGAAAAGAACAAGAGTTGAATGATAAAAAAGGACTTCAACTTACTCTGGTTCCAGCCACAACCTTTAGACCAAGTTGCAGGCTTTAGATAAGCCAAAGCACGGAACTGTGAGATGGGATCCTCATAGCGCGATATGCGTTTTGCTAGGAGTTGAAGTTCCTCAACACGGCTCAATAGTTCATCAGCCTTCACAGGAACCCCAAAAAAATCTAAGACAGGCCCCTGAAGGTGAAAAACACACAAAATGTCAGCTCAAGTGCGTCGTCACCCAATCTTCAAAATACACTATGAAACAATATACTGACCTTTGGGTCAACAACTTCACCTTTAACTGCTTCTCTACAGCCATCAATTAATGAGTCAAAAAGCTCAACTTGAGCTTCAGTTGGTGCCGCTTCAACTGCCCCACCAACCTCTGATGCTATTAAGTCAATTTGGCTATCATTCCCAAATTTCTTGACCTAAAATTGGTGGGAAATTAACAGATTAATTATTTTGATGTCTACACAATAAAATCATTTGAGTAAAGAAAAGATGTTACCACAAATAGAACATGTGGACGGAAAGAAAAGAAAATCACACAACTGAAGGAACAAAGGAACTGTCCATTCCAACAAATGCATTTTGTAATTAGAACAACAGAGCCACAATAAACTCAAGTACATAATTAACTAGCCTACCTCACGAGAAAAACGTGTGGCGTCTCTTTTTGACAAGTTCCCATAAGACCATCCTCTCACTTGAGCAGAAGCACCGTCAACTGCTGGAAGTGTGCAGCTAAAATCTCCCTTGCGACGCTTCGGGAACCTTTCCTGAGCATCAACACCCTTCTTTCTTTTATTAGTTTCCACCAGAGGGCTAGCTTCTGCATAACTCTTTTTATTTCGAGCAGCTCGAGGAGCCAAAGCGTCCTATCAAAGAAAATATCATAAAATAAAACATTCATCAGTATAGGAACACCATCAGAGAAATGTATATAGCCCTACTAAAGTAGAATTATATACTTCAGCGTGTGCAACAGCTTCTGGCTTTATCCATCGACTCCAGAAAGTTGCATCATCTTCAGCACCACAGAAATTGGCAACCTGCACAGAGAAATTGCGAAGCATGTGTTATGCAGGAAACAAAGAGGCGACGAGGCAAAAAAATTGAAGTCCAAAGCATGCCTGACCTCCAATCCGCAAGAAATAAAACTTACTAGGAAGAAGGGACAAGAAAAAGAGAGAAAGGGAAAGCAAATGAGAAAAGATGTGACACTAAATCGGAGAATCAAAAGGGAAGAATCAGAAAAAAGGAACAGCAAAAGAAGAGGATTTCAGCTAGTATCCAGGTGTTTCCCTAGTGATGAGGCTGTGAAAACAAACCAGCTATTTGTTCTTAAACTGAAATGTAACGGCACAGACATGAACACTATTTCTCAGACTCAGAGAAACCAAATGGACAATGCCAAAGCATACAGCAGGTCTCTTGAGCTGCTGGATCAGGAGAGGAGGAAGCAAGAGCCAAAAGAGGTGGCAAAATTTAGTTTCACACAGGACATGGTAGAAACTGTTGAGAGAAAGAAACAATAGATGTTATGAAAATAGTTTTACTTCCATTTAGAAAAACAAATGGAATTGTGTTATAGCCTCTATTTTTGGTGTAACGAGGAATGTGTAGAGGAAGCTGATCAGTTGGTAGATCTTTTAGGATTTTTGTAATTACTATTTCGGCTTATAATTTGATCCACAATATTTTGAAGGTGTCGAGCATGCCCTTAATGTTGAGGAATACCACTTCACCACTTTCATAAATAAAGAAAAAAAGAAGAGCAAAAATATCTTCAAGCAGGAAAATTGCAACTTGCCTTGAAAGCACTCAGCAACTCCTTTCCTTCCTCTGCCTCAGCACCTTTCTCTTCAACCTTTTCAGCCCGTTCAAGAATTTCATCAATATCCATACTGAGAAGCCTCTTCTTGCTCTCTTCATCATTTTTGTCTTCCTTAAATAGTTCTTCAGCCCCAAACCTCAAGATTGCGGAGAGCTCATTCTACAATCATAGCAGGCAAACAGTGATTCATAAACTATCTAAAAGATCAAATATGTTCAAATAGTCTATAGTTTATCTTCATTGTGTCATTTGAGTTCAGTCTATATCGGAAGAAACAAAACCTAACACTAACTCTATCAGTTTTTGCAAATTTATCACTACTATTCCATACCTTATCAAAGAGACTTCCTTTCTTGGTTTCTTTCTTCTCTAATTTACCCTCTGCATTTAGTTTCTGAATCACCAGATGGTCAAGAACCTGCAAGGAAAACATGACCGATAAAACCATCATGCCACCAATATAGAAAAATTGTCGCACTTCATTTCTCAACAACGTATTATGTCACAATAAAAAACAATGCCACTCGAACATACAAAGCATCCATATCTTGTCTTACCATCTTCTTCTTAGCACGTTCCAAAATATCTTCCTCCACACTTTTACTTGTAACAAATCTGTAGATGTTGACAACTTCTTGCTGTCCTATCCTATGAGCTCTGCTCATTGCCTGATTAGGACAAACAAGATGATACAGCATAAAGGAGTCAGACAAAGCAATTTTTTAACAAAATTCATCTTTTGATTTGGTTAACCATAAACCTTTACACAACTCATGTAACAAGAAGTTTGTCCTAACCTGCAAGTCATTTTGGGGATTCCAATCAGAATCAAATATGATAACAGTGTCTGCTGTTGCAAGATTTATACCCAATCCACCAGCTCGCGTCGACAGAAGAAAACAGAAGTCTTCACTACCAGGTGCATTAAAGTGGTCCATAGCCTGCTGGCGTAACTCGGACTTGGTACTACCATCAAGCCGCTGATATTGGAAACCTTTGATAGACAAATATTCTGCCAGTATATCCAGCATCCTAACCATCTGCAATCAGAAGATGATTGCAAAACTTACTCAGCTAATGGAAAGCAGAGGTGAACACTATCATGACTAAGGTTGAGTCTCAAAACATGCCGTCTATAACAGTTCCTCTGACTAAGAGTAGTAACATAAATACCACAGGGAAAAGAAGTTACGAACCTGAGAAAATATCAACACCCGATGCTTCGTCTCATGCAATCGGTCCAGCAGCTTGTCAAGTATAACAAGCTTACCACTGCTAAGTATAATTCTTTCCAATTTTGTGCTGCCAAAATAATTTGCATCTCCACCATAACCATGGTCCGCACTTTCAAACAAAAAGGGATGATTGCAACATTTCTTCAACTCCACCACAATATTTAGAAGTGAAACCTACAAAGTTCACAAGGCCAACATAAGCAAATTTGTGGTAGTTCTTTATATTGCATATCAAGAAACTAATCTGTACCGTGAACGATTATTTTAGTATGCAATTACGCATACGTCACAAAGATACTATTGAAAATGTGTGAGTAGAACATAATGGAGATCAAGTAACTTCTTTTCCTATATTTGTCATACTTGGTCATGAAAATTCATGTTTAAGGAGAAATCCCATACTGTCGCTAATTCAAATCAAGATTCTCTAGTGTGTTTTTTTAATAACCGTGGTGTCCGGTGCCCGCTTTGCAGACCCGACTATTATTCCACGGGGCCCTGACGCATGACCAGGTAACACATCAGTGGCCCTGGGGATTCGATCCTGTGACCTTGGGGCATTTTTGCCCAAGGTTTAACCATTGGACCCACCCCTCAAGGTTAAGATTCTCTAGTTTGGGAAGGATTAAATTAATTCCACGTGAAAATGCTGTTATTTCCTCCAACTTACAAGAGGCGCGAAAACTGATTTGGAGTTTGAACACCACATTTTTATACATTATGCAAGTAAAATTAGGCTGATCAATTTTAAATGACAGCAGGCAAAGTAAGTAGTCAAAACCTTAAAAAAAATTAAGAAAATACAGCAAGGGAGTGACGGTATCCATATGAAAGAATAGAAGATTGAGGGTCCTTTGATAACCTGATTCCCACGAACACCTTTATTCAAGTCTTGAAAATTCCTTTCCAAGATCCATTTGTAGTACCTACCAAATATAACATGGAAAATGATCGAATTTAGAAACCTAGGTGCTGCTAACAATTTAAAGGTACATATACATTAAGTCAATGGGCAATACTGCTTCTGTAGTGGTGACATCTCAACCCTGAGAATTCGTTCAATCTTTGGAGGAAGTGACTTCTCCACGTCTTTTATGACCCTTCTAAGAATGTGAGGCCTCAATTCCTTGTGAAGATTCGCAAGCTACAATACAACATAATATTCCCTTAAAAAAGTATGCCCAGGCAAAGGTCACCAGACTATAACGAAATTGCATCAGGAGAGAAAAGAGAAAGACAACCAGGATAATGATATTCCTAAAGATACCTCAATTTCATTAAACGAACTAAGATTCTTATAATTCTGAACAAAATCATCCTTGCTCTTGAACTTATCAGGATCAAGAAAGTGGAGTAGGGCCCTGCCAAGGTCATGAACAAAAAGACATATTAACCAACTGAAGACATATGTGACCTCACAAATGCTATATAAAATGACTGGGGTCACTTCTTTCTTCTTTTTTTCTCTTTCTTTTTGAGGTAAAAAATAGAGATTCTGTATTAACCAGTATTCAGGGGCTAAAACGAACAGGCAGGAATAAGACGCTCTCCATGTTACAAGTGATAAACATATATACAAGAAAAGAATTTAATGCAGTTCTACACCGAAATAAACAAAAAGAGACTAGTAGGGAGTTATTCTTGTTAGAAGGAGAGTACAATTAAGTCTTCATTTTAAAGCAAGCCAACTAAGTAGAAGATTGCATGCATTATTATAGCAAAAGAAAAGGAAAAGGGCTGGTTGGAGGTTACTGATAAGTGAAAAAAGTAGAAGCTTAGTAGCTACTCCTTACAAGAGAATAGAATTCCTTTTTAAAACAAGAAGTCAAAAAACAGTGTCCTGATTAATAGAAGGAGCATACAAATACACCCTGCAGCTAGTGAGAGAGCTAGGCGTTAAAAGAATTCGAGAGGATGAATTTTGAGATACTTGAAGCAGAAACAATTGAACATTCTTTGAGAATGTTAACTTGAGAAACTCTGATAAGCAATTACATATTAACATCTATGATGCCAAACACATCAATTGCATAGAGGCAATATCATAATCATCCCTAGGAGGTTAAATGGCATGCATTCTCTTCTCCCTTTTTCCATTGCCGAGGAGGTGAAATTTTTCAGTTGATGCCCTTATGTCAACAATGTACTATGCTTAAAAAATAAAGAACTGTGGTTGGTATAATGGTAAGTGCATAGCAAGTGATGTGTGGGCCCTACACACATCATGGATTCAATCTTTGCTGCATACAAAAGCCAGTATTTAAGTGGAGAAGGGTAGAGGGTGGGGCCTACTATCCAGCAAGTTTTGAGCTGTGCACCACTCGTCCACAAGGATTAGTCAGTTATCCAAAAAAATGAAGAACTGCATCTAAATGCTAATGTCAATAGGTGGTAGACTACAAGTCATGATCAGTTCAAGGGAGAGTATCTAACTTCTGTTGTGTCAGAGTATTAGAGGCATAGTTCCTGAAATAATCTAGGTACATAAAACTCGCATCACAAGCTGGTCTCTTCCAGATCATTCTTTCCAAGTCCCATGATGATCCCATGTTCTTCCGTTAGCTAGGCACATTCTATTTACCTCTTGTTTTCTGCTTATTCCAAACCAATCAAATAAAATAATAATAACAATAACCACCAAAAGCAACAGTATTGGACGTTACTAAAGATACAGATGACCAGATGTGATCCTTTATAATTTAATAGATAGTGAACAGATGTTATTTTATTCAGGGGCAAATACACTCTTCGCAGGATAAAGACACCTCTGGACATAATCTGTCGCAAGAAAAGACAGACATTACTTCACATTTGTAACTTTTTTGTAATAAGAATTAAATCTTTTCTAAATTTGTGCACTAAGCCAGTGCAATAGGCATATAATTACAGGTTGTGGAATCCATCGATTGTGTCTAACATTTCATACACATCATGTACAATAACCAATTGAACCAAAAAGCTACCGAAGAAAGACAACTCTGTTTTTTTTTCTGGTAAAAGAAGAACATCTCTGTTTAAGGCTGTGCATGTTGCTCTTTTTTCCTTCAAAGATTATATTGTTTCTTTCAAGCCAGATAGCCCACCAAATGACCAGACGTATGGTGGTCCATGTTTTCAGAGATTTCTTCCCAAGCCCCTCTCTGTTCCAGACTTGCAAAAGCTCAATCATGGAATTACTTATGGTCCAACTTATGCCTAGAAATACCACAAACATGTTCCACAGCTTGTTATATCTGCTTAAAACCTTTTATTACCATTCCAACAGATTAACTAGAAAATACTGCTCACTGACAAATTTATATTACACACATAATGAATTAACCAGTAGGAACATCAAAGTAAAGTAAAAATATAGAAACACAATAAAGAAGAGAAAACTACTACCATAGTTCTTCAACACTGTTCTGCAATGGAGTACCAGTAATAAGCAACTTGTTTTTCGTGTTGAACTCCTAAGGATAGAAAGTGAACGCAAAAAAGAAAAAGAGAGCAAATATGTGAGTGCTCATGGATGCGAGTGACATATACATGCTTGACAGAAATCCAGCAGGAGAAATCATCATACCAAAAGTGTTGTATAAAGAGAAGCCTCACTGTTCTTTAACCTGTGCGCTTCATCAACCATAAGGTAGTTCCACCTTATCTTTGAGAGCACTGCCTTGTCCTTCAATAGTACCTCATAGGTAGTAAGAAGTGTATCGAATTTGGTAGTCTTGCCAACTTTATTATCATTGTAGAATTCGTATTGTTGACAGACCTGCAGAAATCACCGGCAAATAAAATAACATGTAAACAAAGATCTAGAAAAGCAACAGCAGAAAGTCGTATCTATGCAACTTAACTAAGAAGTAATTAAGTATAAGAACCATGGTCAGAACAAATAAGGAGATTCCCCCACATTGCAGCATATAAAGAGATGTACAGAAATCCAGAGCACTAAGATTCTTCCACATTGCAGCATATAAATAGATAAGAAAAAGTCGAGAAATATCATTTTATAAATATTTGCGGATGACATTTATTGATTGATGAGACTCGGGATAAAGTTAATGATTGGCTGGAGGTTTGGAGACATACTTTGGAATCCAAAGGGTTCAAACTGAGTAGGATCAAAATAGAAAACTTGGAGTGCAAATTCAATGTTGCGAGAGATGAAGCAAACATTGAAGTGCGGCTTGCCACTCAGGTCCATCATCAGAGTAGTGGCGGTATTGATGATGATGTCACACATCGTTTGAGGCAGCATGGACAAAATGAAGGCTTGTATCTGGAGTATTGTGTGATAAGAAGATACCACCTAAAACTTAAAGGTAAGTTTTACAGGTTGGTGGCTAGATCTTTGCTATAAGGGTGGAGCGTTGGCCAATGAAAAACTCACATGCTCAGAAGATGCAGGCAGCGAAGATGAGGATATTGAGATGTATGTGTGGACATACCGGGGGAGATAAGATTAGGAATGAGAGAAGCGAGACTGCGATGGTTTGAGCATGTATAGAGAAGAAGTGTTGACGCTCTAGTTAGGAGGTGTGAGAGGTTGGATGGAAGGGTTATGTGGAGGGGTAGAGGTAGACCGTAAAAGTATTGAGGGAGGTGATTAGACAGGATATGACGCAGCTTCATATCACCGAGGACATGACCTTCGATAGAAATGAGTGGAGGCTGCATATTAGGGTAGAAGGTTAGACGACTAGTAAGGGTAGGATGATGTCTTGCCTTGTGATATTGTAGGTTAGTAAAGGTAGTCGCGTCTTTATATATTGTATTGTTATTATCCATCATTCATTTTGTTACTTGTATTGTCTTTACTAATTATCATTTGTTATCTATTCTAGATGTTTGGTTTCATATCTAGTATTTTCTGCCTTTGGAATGATATCTTTGAGATAACGGTCTTTCGAAAACAGCCTCTCAATATCTATGAGGTAGTGGTAAGGTCTGCGTAAATTTTACGCTCTCCAGCTCCCACTTGTGGGATTTTACTGGGTATATTGTTGTTGTTAATATTATTTTATAAATGAACCAGTTATCGACAGCACCGACAGCACCGGTCCAATGACATTAACTTTACATCTATAATTTATTTAAATCATAAGTACAACTTATACTTAGTTATAAAATGTAATAAAATACTTCATGAATAACAAAAAAATAATAGGAAAAATAATTAAAATGCTTGAGTTCTCCATTTAAGGTTCTAATTTCTAATTTTTTTACCTTATTTAAAAAAAATTATGAAGTTGGAGTTTTGTTGAGTTATACTTTTTACAATATACTTTTTATTGTATGTGAAATAATATTCATATTTGATATCCTACAATTTTAAAATGAGTTAGTAAACAAGCTATTAATTGTTTTCTGAATTTGAAACACAACCCCAAATTAAATTTGAAATTTTTAAACAATGATTTTCAAATGACGTAAAATTTATAGTGAAAAATGTGGATCATGATTTCCATGTCAACAAAAAGAACACTTCTCTACATGTGTTATAAATAGCAGATAAAATAGTAGTAGTACAATTCAAGTGTAAAACAAGAAACTTAAGTGGGACCCAAAGTTTTATAGCAGCTATGCAATAAATGAATAAGCAAGCAAGCATGTTGATGAAGTGTTGCTTGCTTTATCCACATTTATTAGATAGTATACTAAAATACAATCAAGATACCCGACAATAGCTCTTGGAGAGAGGCGTGGAGCAATTCACAGCTAATGAAGGCTACGCAAAATATACTCAACCACCAGCCTAAGATGTTGATTCAAGGACAGTAACTTAATGATTGTATTACATGACATTCCACTTTCCTCAAAAATCTTTAATTAGAAATGGAATAGTCAAGTAACATCTGAAGCCAATTGGTTGGCTCACCTACTTGCTTCCCCATTCAACTAAATTTGGTATTTTGCTTGAGAGTAGAACAACAAGAATTCTGGTCTAGCAATGAACTTGTTTTTACAGACTAAATTTTAAAAAATTGCCATGTGTATCAACTACGATTCGTAGCAACAAAATCAACAGTGATCAAACATGTCATACATTCAACAAATGACCATATTCAGAAAGATACATATACCAAAATGAATGAGTGGAACTGGACCCAATAGCTTTAAGGTTTCTACTTCTGCATCTTGTAAAAGAGAGTCAATTTTCTAAATGAGAATATAAATAGCATTATGGTCAGTCAGTCGGGTATTATTGGAGTTTTACTATAAGCTGAACATATGAAAGTACCATATTTTTTTATTAATTCAGGTCTAAACCAACCAATAATCATGAGCACAGTGTTCTCAAATGATTTGGCTTGAATAGTGTGGGTGTGGGTGGGCCTAAAGCAAAGTCTGTGTTTGCTTGAAAAAAAAAAGAACGTACAGAGGAGTAAATTAAATTGAAAAAGCATTCATACCCTTCTGTAGTAGGCATAAACATCACACCAACAGAAAAAGGCCGCAGCATGCAGACAGCATATCAAGTAAGATAAGAATGTACACACAAGTAAAATAAGGATGAGACACTAGTAGTAAAATCACACACAATTGTGCTTGAATATCATCATACAACATTCCTGGAAAAAGAATACAGATACCATTTCCCTAGAGTCATAACAGTTAACAACTGAGGAACTAGATAATTACCAAAACAAACAAAATATAGCATGAACACTGTATAATCCAGACTAACCTCACGACTTGCGCGGGTTCCGACATAGACAATTACGTTCATATCAGGCAGCCATTTCCTAAATTCTTTTGCCCAATTGGAGAGAGTTGATAATGGGACAACAACCAGAAATGGTCCAAGAATTTGCTGAGCATTCTGCAGGGACAATAAAACAATCCCGTTTACAAAAAAATGAAATAGCAATACTTTGCAGAGCATAAAACAAAGAGAAGTCAGCACCTGTAGGAAACCGAGCATTGAAACTGACTGAACAGTTTTGCCAAGGCCCATTTCATCAGCTAAAATAACATTAGTATCATTCCTCCAACTGTGCTGTGAGAAGACATATCAGGAGACAAAAACTAGTGGGAAGAAAACATAGTGCAATTACATCTTTAACCATAATGTAGAGCCAACTGCATTACCTGTTAACCAGAAAATTTAAGCCTTCAAGCTGATAATCTCGAAGTTTCCCACCCTTTAACCATTCGGGCTGCTCTTCAAGCTTCCTCAAACTACCTAATAAGGTTTCAGTTTTAAATTGACAATGCCAGCAACTTTTAACTGATAGTAAGAAGGAACACAATGAACAATATTTTATAAAAGACAGATAAGATGGGTCAGGCCTGTTGCAAATTGGAGAGCGCAGATGTTAATAACAGAATAAGAGGAGGCTAGATGGAAAAGAAAAGAAGATAAAACCTCTGCTCTTCTTGCGCTGGAAATCCACTGATTTGCCTTGTACCATCATAGCAGCCTCGCGAGCCTGCAATTTGCGTAACAATTTAAAGCTTTGAAGAAGAAGCTAATCTCACCATGATCAAAAACAAACTAGATCAAACATATTTAAAAAGATAACAAAGTAACCATGAAAATAAATGACCACTAGAAAGAAGATATAACAAGTAGCCACTAAATTGACTTGTCTCAGAAAAGGAAAATGAATACGACCTACAACTTTTTTAGTCAATATAAGAAAAAGCAATGGAAGAAAAATTGTGATCACATAATAAAGAAAATAAAGCCTTCGCCAGACTCAACACCAAAGCTCAGCTATGAGGTGAGAATTGCACATGACCATAAGGAGACACTGGTCCATTCCCTCAATCAATGAGGCACAGTCAATACTTCCCCCTCCCCCTCACGCCCATGGGCTGGAAAGTATGACATGGGACCCAACACTGGGTAACCAAAAAAAAGGGATGGGTTTGACTCAATCCCATGATAAGAAAATGGACCTTGAGCCCGATCCAAGAAGACACTTCAACTTATGTAAAATGCTTTAACAAACATATCCCCTCAGCCCTCCTGAACCCCCAAGACTAGATATCATAAGCATGGATAACATAGCATGGAGGTCCAACAAAAAAAAAAAAAAAAAAACAAGAATGCGCACATCTCTGATGCAACAAAAAGAAATGGACGGTTTAACTCAATTCAAAGCTTAGCTCATGAAGTAAGAATTTCCCAAGACTTCATAAGTAGGAGACAATGGCCCATTCACTTAACCAATATAGGATACTCTAACAAAGACAGACATACTGGTCACTTATCAAATATAAAAGTATTGAACATGTTATCAGGAGAAGAACAAAATTTCCTATGTGATCTTTTCTATTGGTGGCAAGCTGATTTCATTCATCAGATTAATTAAAAAATCAATTACTGTGTGCTCAAGTTTCTCAAACACTTCTCCAGAAACAATGGGTATCCAAATATGTTCACTCATTCGTTTCACACTATACACTCAATATATATATGACCATATGCATTAAATATATCTACACATACAGCATACTTAAAGAAATGAAACAATTAATCAGTAACGCTGCAGAATAGGAGGTCGATCCAAAAGTGATATAACATAACCATAAAGTGTACGCTACCGAATTGCTACCTTGTACTCGTCGATAGCATCTTGACCAAAAGCAATATCAGTATCCTTCTCCCTGAGATAACATGAAGGAGACCCATTAAGAACTCAAGCTTCAATTGCAATTTATACAGCTAAAATACAACATAATTTGGCAGATAAAACAGATAACAAACAATCCAAGGCAGGGAGAGGCGAGAAAAGACAGAAGTAAATGCAGTTAATCAATCAGTTTCTCCAAGTAGACCACAAGAAACAACCAAGAGGCAGGGTCAAAGAACAAATAGAATGATACAAGCGCACAAACAATCTGCATACCAAGTTGCTTCAGCATAAGATAGCCCTTTCCATTTAACTAAATACTCTGGCACCACGTTACCATAACCATCTTTGCTGATTCTGTCTGCAATAACTCTCTCAACCTAAGGATGCATCAAGCGAAACGAACATTAAGAGCTGTGTGAACAGTGCATTGAGGTAACAGAGGTGTCTAAGGACAAACCAACCTGACTGTTCAGTTTGATGATATCCAAGTCCATTTCCTTGCTCACATCATTTACCTCGATCTAATGGACAACAAAAATAAAGGGCCATAAGAGAGGTGGCTGTAAGTAATTTGAAAAAAAAAATCCAGAAGCTAACTATAACATGTCAACAGCAACGGAGCAACAAGACGAACCAAATATTTGCAGATTTAGTTAAATCTCTTTGATGCAAGCCAAAACCTTTGTGTGTGCGTGTGTTGGGGATGGGGGTAGAGGAAACACCTACAAAGTTAAAACGGCAAGAAGCTCCTTCAACAGACTTGGAAGCTTAAAATTGCAAGAGCAAAATGCGCCCCACCCCAAAAAAAGAACAAGAAAACACTTTCAGATATCCTCACACGTCAGCTTCTCATATCATGTTAGTTAAAAGGCCATGAACCATGCAAAGTCATTTACAAATCAAAACTGAATATACAACTCCATTCTATAACAACTATCTGAATTGACTTCAAAATATTTCCACTAAACAACCACAAGCACAAGTAAGGAACCAAAATAGCCCATGAAAGTCAAGCCCTTTCTACAGGAGTGAGAAAGATATATCTCAAAGATTCTTGAGAAATGGTGCATAAAACTCACCTCCTCGCGGGATACAGTCTTCCTATACTTCACATCCTCCATGACCCTTTTAGTGTAATTCAAAACCTTCTTAAACCCACTAAGCTGCTCAAGCATGGAAAAAATAAAGATAAAGCTGAAATTAATCACGTCAATATGATCCTATCGAAGCAGAAATATAGCCAATCATAAGAGAGTGCAGCAAAAAGAATTTGTGACTTCAATGCAGATCCAAAAAGGCATACATTTTGTAGCTCAACAAATGACTTCCATTGACAATGCAAATGAGACTGGCCTTTCCATTTTATTAAGAACTCCATCTCATTCCAATCTGGTACAGAGTCATACAAATGACTCAACAACATAGGATCAGCTGATTTGTTATTCCTTATAGCTTCTTCAGCCATGCCCTTTGGCTGATGCCACAGAACTTTCTCAATTGAGTCACAATCTTCCTCTTCAGGCTCTTCCTGTTGCAAGAAACAATTGTTACACACTATCAATCAGGGATAAAAAGATAGCAAGCACATGAAAAGACCCAATGATGTGAGATAATAAGCGAGCATATTAAAAGCCAGATGCACAGAGCACTAGTGCTTTCACCAGGAACTTCGTTTTTTAATAAAGCAATATCACCAGGTACATGCAATTTTAATGAAGGGCAAATGCACATGCATTGTCCAGTGAAAATGGATGGCACATAAAGAAATTACAGTAAGAAGGTAAAGAAATTAAGATTCAAGCTATAAAATAGATCCACCAGAAGAAGTTCAAACAACAGATACACAGAAAAACGTAGTACGCAAGGAAACCATGATAACACCTTTTGGCTCTTCTTTTGCTTGCTCTCATCAATTTCTTCACTTTCTTCACTCTCTGCATATGAAACTTTCCGAACTGACCGGCGACTAGAAGTTCGGAGTTCACTATTCCTGCCAGATACACTAGCTGCAGAACATCTACCACCATTTTTCAGGCGTACATTTGCAACTCTTCTAGGTTTATTTCCAAAATCCTCATCGCTCTCGTTTTCAGAATCATGTTCTGATGATTCTTCCTCTTCAAATGAAGTTTTACCCCTTTTCCGTCGAGCAGATGTAGCAAGAGACCTAACTACTCTGGTAGATTTTACACTATGCCCACCCCTATTCCTTTGCTTGCCTTGAGGCTTTCTGTAATATTCTTCATCTTCATCAGAGATGCCCACCTCATCATCATCACTGTTGACCTCATCAGACTCTCCACCCTCCCAGTCATCATCCTTGTCCTGAGACAGTAAAAGCAAATGACCAGGTCACTTGACTAGTAGAATAAATATTTAGAATTGTTTGATGCAAATTTACCAAAAAAGAAAAACGGGAACAACATCACAACGTCACTTGACTACAAACTCACTGCGACAACCAGAAACTGAACAAATGAGAAGGAGAAATGATTGTTTCTGTACCAGCTGAGCTAAGAAAACATTATTAATTTTTTTAATCAGTTGCTTAGAGAACAATAACCCCAATATATGGTTCATTCCAGCACAGCCTTAATACAACAACAACATACCCAGTGGTTTCCCACAAGTGGGGTCTGGGGAGGATAGAATGTACGCAGACCTTAATAATTAACAAAATTAACACTTCTCAAAAATCTAAAGAACTAAAAGCTTTTGAATATCATGGTGAAGAGTTTGCTTAAATGGAAGTGGTTACTAGGTAATTCGTTTTAACAAGTACTGATTTTATTGAAGTGATTAGCAGGTATTTCAAGGTTATTTTTTGTTTACCAACCAAAAATCTACAAGCACAGTCCAAGGATTTTTTATTATTTCTTTGGTGTGTACAATCCAAGGATTATTAAACATCCGTCCTACTCAAGAACCTACAAAGACCCAAATATTAATACCTTTTCTCGAAGTATCACCCAAGAATCAAGATGTCATCTAAAAATAGTACCAACTCTTTTACAAATCATAAATAGTGTGTAAAGATTACAAAAGGAGCTAGTCCAGCTATCCATTGTTTCGACAAACCTGAGATTTAGAGAATAGGACAATTTGAGTTACATGGCAGAACATACATCTGCTTTGTCTTTTCTGTTTTACTTTTTCCCCTTCCAAAATTTATTTTTGTGTGTGCGTGCCATAGGTTTAACCTATCCATGAACCTTATTAGCTACAAATTGAACACAGCTAGGGTGTTTCATAGATCATGGTAGAGCACGTTTAATTAATAGTAGTAGTACCCTAGATGTGATAAAAGTTGGTTCTAAAATAAATAATCTAGTTAACCCCATGCTGATGTAAGACAAGCATGGAAGTCCAACCTGATGCAAATGTTATGTTCTAAGATTAATTCTTCCTGGAAATAACTTTATAGCATTTTAAGAACAAATAATAAGGAACCCATTTGGCTAAAAGAACTTTTGAATTGACAAATCATGGGTGGTGATTTGGGACATAAAAGAGGCGCTGAATGCATAAATCTAAAATCTGCTTAGGCCTACTGAGAAGGGACAAGAATAGAGAGCAACATATAAATGTGACATACAAATTAATAGAAATGAAAAGCTGCATAAAGCATCAAATAAGCAAGAAAGGCTCCGCAAAGGACCAAAGAAAGAAGTCACGTCAAGATTCTTCAAAAACATTATTGGTGGTTTTAATACAGCCCACATTAGTGACGATATTGCTACATATAACCCCTTTTCTAAATGGTAACTGTTTCTACAATCTGTAAAACAGTACATAGGCTTATTGAAAACCATATTTAAATAAAGGAACTCTAATAATACAGACCTATCCCTATAATGAGCCTAAGACATAAATGATAGAGACAATATCATTAGATTACATCTGATTACACCAAAAACATAGAGTCAAAAAGTAATTCAGTTTGACTTGGTGCATACTACTCTCTCCATATTCTTATTATTACATATAACACTACTCGGAAAAGAATTGGAAGAAAGTCCTGCCTACCATTTCCATACTTAACCAAGAACAAATACCAGGATTTATCATCAATCCAGATTCACCTAAAATATCAGGCAACTTGCTATCATGACTTCTCAAATGATACTAACCAACTTACACCAACAACATACCCAATGGAATCCCACAAGTGGGGTCTGGGGAGGGTAGAATATAATTTGATTTCAGGATTCATTGATCAAGCTGGATGAAAGTAATAGTAACTAGAAAACTTAGC
The DNA here is from genome assembly GCA_025642045.1 of Solanum sejunctum. Lineage (NCBI taxonomy): Eukaryota > Viridiplantae > Streptophyta > Magnoliopsida > Solanales > Solanaceae > Solanum > Solanum sejunctum. The sequence goes on along the minus strand of JAOTQJ010000011.1, from coordinate 22,663,678 downwards.
ACCCAAAAGTGTAGTCCAGTAATCAATGAAGTGGATGAAAATTATGGAGACTGCACATTCAACTCTTAGTAGAGACAAAAGACAGTTAGGCCATTTGTTTTCATCTGACCAAAAACCTGGGGGGGAGTCAGCAGTACTCATTGGTGCTTGTGTGGTGAGATCAGTAGGCTCATAAAGGAATAGTTAAGGTGAGCTAGATGACTCAAGACACAAGTGTTATTCTAGAAAAGATCAAATACATAGACAGCCCATTAAAGTTGACATGAACTGCCAGTTAGACTTCTAAGGATTGCCAATGACCAAGTAGATACTTCTACTTGACATGTATTTCTCATGGACATTCGAATCGAATGGACCTAATGAATGAGATGCAATCACAAATGGCGTCAAATAAAAAAATCAGTGAAAGACATGTATATTCTTTTTAAAAAGAATAAATTTAACTTATTTTGTAATTTAAACATAAATAGAAAAACACGTCCTCTCTCCTCCTCCCCTAATCTTCTCCTTCTAAATCGGGAATATAGACTTCCCCTCCCCACTCTTATTCCCTTCCCAATCAAAAAAAAAACTACCTGCAACTTTGAAACTTCTGATTTCTGCAGGCCTTTTTAATAAAAAGTAACATGGTATTATATCCAGAAGAGTATTTAGGTAGTACTGAAACCATATTTACAATAGGGCCTCTAGAATGCTTCTGTCTCTATCTATAAAATGAATTGAGTACATCAATAGTAGACACAGGCTCTTCCCATTGCAAATATCATTAATTGTGGCTTCTCTGTTCTATCCCCGCCTCTCACTTCCTTCATTGGCCATATAGTCCTCAACCCAAAGACCTTTTTCCTTCATGATGTGTTAAGTACATTGCTCCTTTTATGCTGATTAATGGGTCAGGTAATGAAGCCTTTTTTATGTTTATGTGGTTTATGTGTTACGTCTGGAATTAAAAATGGTATTGTGGGTTCCATCGATGAACTATCACTGAAATAACTCACTGGAATCTCCATATTTTCCAGCAAGAAATAGCAAGCCAGCATATTTCTCGTTGCCGACATTGATCTTCATCTTTTTGTCCTTTCATCTTTAGGAAGGAGTCGGGCAATTAAGGGGGCAATGAATGGAGTTTGATGGTTTTTGTGAGTGTGTTTTCTGGAGGCACGGGTCAATGTAGAAGGGAGAGAGAAAAGAGCATCATTTTGGGTTCTGGAAAAATGACTCACGCTCAAAATTTAGGTGCCATATTCCATGACAGTCATGGATATTCACAAAATACACTATAGCAGAATAGAGGGTCTAACTGGCCACAGGCTAGACAAGGTGCTTAATTGACAGTTCGTGCAACCTTAAGGAGTTATCTATCTATGTTGACCTACAAAATATAAAAGTTCAAATTTGACATTAAGGCAGACACAATTCTGATCTTATTCTTCTCGAGTACAGTTGAGGTCATAGAAGCATAAATGGTCCTCAGAAAAAGTACAAGATAAAACGTGAGATACTGTTTTCAGCTCTCTGAGTCAAAAAGGCCTGCAATAACATACAACCTCGCTCTGTCATAAGAACTAGCTTATCATTGCACCTCTAGGTGACATTAATAGATTATGTTGTTGCATTTTCTTTTAATTGAGTCCACTCTCAAGTTAACATCTCAACAGAAGGCTCTAATGTCTATAAGCATCAAATTAAACAGGAGGATTAACCTTAACAACTTCTGCAAACTTTCATATGAATAGACCAACAACTTACCCAGTGTAATCGCACAAGTGCGGTCTAGGGAGGGTAGTGTGTATGTAAACCTTACCCCTACCTTGGGAAGTAGTGATTTTATATGCAAAGACAAAACTAGGGAATTACAACATGGAAAACAACCATCAGAATGAGGTGTGCTGAATTAAAATGCTTTTCTCTAACTCCCTAATTAATCATTCTGCATGATGCCACTTAATCCTTACACATTTGTTAATATTCAATACCTTTGCTGTAATAATCTTGTTGTCATAGCAACTGACAAGGACCTTATTAGAACAAAAGTTTGCCGCCTATCAACAACAACAAACCCGGTGTAATCCCACAAATGGGGTCCAGAGAGGATACAATGAAGTAGACCTTAACCCTACCTTTGTGGGGTAGAGAGGTGGTTTCCAGAAGACCTTCGGTTCAAAAAGAAACATTTTTGAAACAGAGTTGCTTTTTCTGCGGATATGTAGCTTAATTTTCACCTAAAACCATCTCAAATCTTTAGTACCTCCATCTCCATTTTAGAGTACAAAATCCATAATTAGACCATATACCAATCATTGTCATTTTATCATTAAAAATTCATCCCATCAATATATCAAATACCTTATTATGACTATAGTACTATATATGAGGATTTTCAAGTACTACAGTTCAAAATAGGCAACACAACATGACCGTTAAGGACCAAAACTTCCTACGACAAATATTCTTAAAGTGGACATGCTAAAAGGTAAGTCCAATGTTGGGAAGGCAAATACTATAGAGAAGGCACAACATTCATCACACAGCATTAAATACCAATAAGCAGTAACGAAGCCAAGCAAGTTGGATAGTATATGATCACCACTAAGCATAAGAGCGCACCTTGATGCCCCTTCCACGACCTGTGCTACCATAATCAGGATCGTCAGGATCGTCTTCTGCAAGAAGTGGAAAACAGTTAATGAAAAGGTTACGATGAAAGTCAACTATGAATCCAATCACAAATTTATTCTAATAACAACTTCTTAACGACTAGCAAGAAAAAGAGATGTTGATAAGAGTAATCTATTAAATCAGTGGTTATTTAGTTTTATTCTATTCTCCTACTTTATATTCCGATAATCCTCTATTTTTTCTCCTCTTTTTCCACACACACACAAGAAATTCATTACAGTAACTTCCCAAAAGATATCAATTGTCCACATGTAGGCGTGCTCCGCGAGTCCCACCAAAAACGAGGAAACAATTGAAAATCACAATGACTATTCCCATCATGTTCTGCATGGCAAATTCAACATACATATGTTTTTTTGAAGGGAAAAAAAGGCACTTACCATCTTCACTGTCTTCGTCCTCATAATCAGCATAGTCGTTATCATCCTGATCTTTTGAAGCTTTAGCCTTCCGACTTGCATACTTACTGGCAGCATCAAGCCTCAACTGCGGCTTTGAACTATACCCACTTGAAGGATTAGCAGCTCTGTAATGTAACGAGTCACTCTGATCATCTCCATCTTGTTCATAATATTCATCAGATAACATCTCATCTGCGGGAACACTTCGACTCTTCCCCATTTCTTTCTGTGTTCCTTCATCTTCCGACTCTAATTGATCTTCCCTACCATCAGATACCTCATCAGATTCTTCCTCATTCTTATACTCTGATCCACTCTTCGACTCCTCACCGGAACCAGACCTACCTGCGGGACCCATCGGCTGACAATCCCTCCAAAACCCAGAACCCCATTTCCCAGCCAAATTAACTCCTCTTCCAGGCGGCACCTGATCCTCCGCAGCTGTTTCCACTTCTACACCAACTTCATCTTGTAACTGACCATTATCATCATTCTCACTCAAACTACCTTCCACTTCCTGATTTCCTACATCCTGATGTAGTCCCTGCATACTCTGTTCCCCCTGGCTTTTGTCATCCAACGTTACTGTTTCATTCGAATAATTCCTATAAAAAGCCATACTGTGTCTTCACATTAAAATTTCAGTTTCTCTTATTTTCCCAAAAAGGTAAATGCTTTGAAATGTATTAATGTCAGTTCTCTTCCCTCCAAAAACCTCTGAAGCAAAAGGAAAATTCAAAACTAATCAATAAGCAGAGCATTTCTCAACACAGAATGTACTAAAACAAACTAAAGCTCATTTCCAAAACATCACAGACTATCTTAACAATATTAGAGAATAGCTTTGTACGATACACCAATCACTCGCCATCAACCCATGTTCTGTTCATTCAAATTCAGATACTCAATTGCTTAAAATCAGAAAAAAGAAATGATCCAGAAAATCATACAAGTCAATGAAAACACAAAACACAGTATCTTACACTGAAAACAATGGATCGGTCACTACCCACTGAAGACCAAACAAAATCAATACAAAAACCATCTTCCTAACCCTAAACCAACCCCAAAAAAACTAAATCTAGCACCCCCGAAACCCTAATTCTTCTCCAATCCATCACCCAAAACAACACTCCACAAAAAAAAACGATGCTTATAGCATCAATTGATTTCAAAATAAACCACAACTCAGTATCCAGCAAACCAATAAAAACACAATCTATACAACGCCGTTAGGTAAACAAAGAGTAATCGGACTCTCACCGGAACCTTACTTCACCGGAGAACAACAAGCCACCACCGGCGGCTCAAACAAAAGCTGAAAAAGGTGTACAATACGACGACGTTTGCTAATTGAAATTTAATTAATTTTTTTTGAATTTGTAAAAGCGATTATTGTTAATTGGAGGGTAAGTTAAGGATAAAAATGGATTAAAATCGGAATGATGAAGAAGATGAAGCAGGTGAATCGGATTTACCGGTGTGGTTTTTGATGAATTTTTCCAGTTTTTTTTAGAGAGAGAATGTGGGTGTTGTAGAGAGAGAAAGAGAGAAAAAGCAAAATATTTCCACAGAGAAAAAATATGAGAGTAATTTTTTTCCCTTTTATCTTTGTTTTTTTGTATATATATATATATATATATATTAAATTAAAAAAATGCATATATAGAGAGAAAGTGGGATTGTGGAGGATTTTTTTATTTTTTTTTTCATTGTCTGATATTAATATTGAAGTCTGATAAATTTAAATTGGTATCAAGTAGGACTCACTCGAGAATGTGAGACCCGATATCTAGTACATACGTTAGAGTCTAATTGATTCAGAATCGTGTGTTATGTAGGATATTAATCAAAGGATATGGAACAGAATTTTTTCTTTTTTCTTTTTCATCTGATGTTTGATACTTGCATTGGAGTTTGGTTAATTCGAATTCACTGCAGAACATCCCCTTTAGGGGTAGCATGGGAAAAAAAGTTTTAGTTTTAGTTTTTCATCCCATGTATGATACTTATATTGGAGTTTGATTATTTCGAAGTACTAGATAATGTCTGATTCAAAGATAGCACTTCCTACGAAGAGCTATTTTTATACTCATGGATCAAATTTGAAATCTCTTATTAAGCAACGAGTAATTCTACTCACACCATTGTATCTTTTATTGATGCAGTAGAAGATATGATTCTGGCAAATGTTAAATTTTAATACCTTTGAATATAAAGCACAAGTGGTTAAGCATGTAGTGCAATAGAATTTGATATAATCATTATGTTTGGATATATATGCATCTTTTGTTCTTTCCGTCTGAATGTATATTTTCTACGTGTGAAAGAAAATTGTTTATACGTATATTACTTCTCTTTTTTTAATTATATTGCTAGAGTGTTTTATGTGTTTATTAGCTGGACGAGAAAGATTTGATCGGATAAAATACAAAAAGTCACTAAAAGTTTGTTTGGATGGTTGTTTTATACATTACTTCGAAATATATCATATTTTGTTCTTTTCTCAAATACGGGGAGAAATTTAATATTAGCAAATGTAATCAAATTTTAATATATTAATGTAATGTACAAACATTTAAGCATGTAGTGTAATATATTTTTTCTATAATAGTTATCTCAGAATCAAACTACACGCATTTTTTTTATTTTCAGCGGATGTACATCTTTCACATGTGAAATAAAATTATTTATTATATTGATAAATATTATATATATTAAATAATCGCCAGGAACTCTTTTTTATTAGATTGATGAAGCTTTTTCAATGTATCTATCTGACAAATAAAAAAGTTCTAATTGAATAACATACAAAAAATTATTAATAGTAATTTATTTGAATTTAAATAGATATTCTGCATATCATTTTATATATATCGTATTTTATTATTTTTCCTTAATATAGATAAAAATTTGAGATTGACCAATGCTATTTAATTATCTTTTTACCATTAAACTATTTAATTAGAGACATATTGTATTAATTTGTTATATTTATAATATTCTTTTAACTACAAAAAGTGTGTCTATATAATAAAAATAATATATGAAATAAAAATAACACTTAGCAAAATTATTATTATTGTCATATCAAAGTACAAACATTACTCTCTTCTTCTCAAAATAATTGTATTTTTGAGGCTTTTTTCAAGGTTCAAAATAGTTGAATTTTTCAAAGTTAAAGATGAATGTTTGAAACTTTTTTCATATTTGCCCTTCCATTTATTGAATTTTAATATTTTATAGGAAATAATTACACTATATATTTATGATTTTACAAAGGACAATAGTGGAAGGTATGGTATAAAGTTTGTTTTTGAATATTTTTCTTAATATGTGTGCATTACCTCACAAATTCAGTTAATATAGTAATATCCTTTGTCTAGACTGAGTGTATTTAAGTAAATATACTATATTTTTGGTTTTATTTCCTCTTCTTGTGTGTCAGTATTAAAGGGAATGATAGATATATGTGACATGAATGGCTAGTTTCAGATACACCATTAATAAACTACACTTTTACAATTATGCCATTATTTTATTTTATTGAAATTTAAAAAAAACAACCAATTTTGTTTTATGCTTATGGTACTAGTAATAGATAATAGACCTAATATATTGATAAATCTCTTAAAGGTATCAGCAAATTCTGTTTAGACATTCGACTTATAGTTTGAAAACATGAATCGCTAATAGAATATCCATATTACATGTTTCGAACTCATGTTTTAGATTTTTTTCACCTGTGTTCTTAAATTTATCTATTACTGTTGAGTTTGGGGTCATCTTAACATTTGTCCATTTTAGTGTCGATTTTGGGATTTACTTCAATGAACATCTTACTAAATGCTAAATAATTTTTTTAATATAAGATTCTAGTACTTCGAAGGAGAGAAATCAAGAGTGTTAGATGGACATCCCCTTCACTATGTTATGTTATTATCAGCCGGTCAACAAACTTATTTGAACAAGTATTTGTCACGATTAGGAAGAGAACGAACTCCAAATCGTTCATATGCAAAAGCTCTTTCTCCCTCCTAATTATAGCAGTCGTGGTTGATTCTAGGATCTTATGTAGCGAAACTAACTGTTTGATCATGTTGTATTATTTTGCAAACTCTCCCTCCCACCCACCATCCCTTCCATTGTGCTAGATCGATTCGAGAAGAACAATTATACTTATATTTTAAACTTTTTATTACACATATAAACATGTCAACTGGGCTACCAATCAAGCCCAATTCTATATAAGGGCCAGCCTATCCAGCAACAAAAACCAATCAGGCCCATTTTAGTTGGAGAATCGTAAATTGATTTCGGCTAGTTAGACATTTGATGATTAAGGCCCATGCTTAGTAGAATCATGTTGGCAAATGAAGTTTAAATCTGTGTGACATTAGCTTAGGACAATTGAAACCAAAATAGACTTACCTGATACATTGTATGTACCCCCGTAAAATAATCAAAGTATGCGTAAGCTAATAAACGCTTTTGATTTTACAATCACGATATTTCTTTTTCTTAACTTCGAATTACTAATTATGTTGCGGGTACCTCTTACCTAGAAGGCTTCAATAATACATTGTTATGACAATTAACACATGGTTTTGTGTTGAACCATATAACGATACAATAGCTCAATATCATGCACATAAGGACCCCCAAAAGGTAAGTTTATTTAAAAAAAAGAACAAGTTTTAATGAAAAGAAGCATTGTGATAATGCTTTTCAATCATTATCTCATCTACCAAAAAAAGGAGGTGACAGCCATTTTGTTGCAAAAATGGGCTTTGGGGAGGGTGAGTTTTGGGGAAGGTAACAAGTATGCAAACTTTACCACTATTTCAGAGGTAGGGGTTGTTTTCGAAATTTCTATATATGAAAAAGAAGTATAAATATTTTTACATACCAAACAGTCGCTAATAAGTAACATGTAATGCATTTTCAGAGTCGTAACCCTCTACTAATACGTTCTCCCCAAGCAAGTTCCCCTACTTTTCTGGAGTAAAGAAGTTGTTATTGATAGACCAATGGCTCGAGAAATAAATATTACAAACACAAGTAAGAAGATGTGAGTTTATACAAGAAACTTTAAGAAAACACCATCTTCATTGATCCTTC
>JAOTQJ010000011.1:22622851-22638476 GCA_025642045.1 Solanum sejunctum | reverse complement strand
CCTTTATTCCCTTCATCCTTCAACAATAAAGAATACAAAGAGAAACCCTAAGAATTCAAACAAAGCAATTGAGAAGAGGAGGCTCTAACGATGTCACAAAAGGCAAATCTTTAAAAAGGTGTTTCTTTCTTTCTATTGAATCTATGTATATTTTCTGCTTGTTTGCATTTGTATATGAGTGTTTTCCCTTGTAACGGCAGTATCTGATTTAGTTTTGATGTACCTCGACTGTTATCTCCAACTTAGACTCTTCATGGGGGGGTGGAGGCGGAACCATCATACAAGTTATGAGTTCGATTAAATCCATTAATTTTAGCAAAGTTTTGTATATGTGTCAAGAAATCTATTTAATATGTACAATAGTTTTTTCGGAACTAACAAGTCACCTTTTCTAAAATTCACAACTCATAAACACAAGATTCTGGATTCGCCTCTAAGCAAGCAGAATTTTTAATTGCAAGAAGAGAGTTAGAAAGCATTCAAACAAAATGATTAAGACGGATATTGATGGCGCTATGGAAATCCTCAGCAGGCTACCTGTGCGGTCACTTTGTCGATTAAAATGTGTTTCAAAGTCTTGGATGACATTGATCGCTGAACATTACTTCGAGAGGAAGCATCTCAATTATGCCAAAAATAACCAAAATTCCCAAAAAATTCGTCTTCTTAACAAAAACCGTTGCTGCCAAATTTGCCACTGTCATCCTTCTCTGATGTTAACTTCTTTATCGTCAGATCAACTGGTTGAGGATGTACAACAAGTTGATTGGCCTTGTACTGGTGAAGTAAAGAGTTGCAGAATATATTGTTGTTATGATGGATTGGCTCTTCTGGCAGTTAGCAAATGTGATGTTCTTTCTAACATCAAACTTCTGCTATGGAACCCCTCCACTAGAGAATCAATAGTACTTCCTCATACAGCATTTTCACAGAGAGTAAATTTTACTCTCGGATTGGGATATGATTCGACTAGTAATGACTATAAAATCCTTAAGATTGGTCGTCAATCATGCAATGACATTCTCAAGCTGAAAAGTTGTTCCTGGAGAAAAATTGATAAACAACCTGCTGGTATTCACTCCGCATGGTTTTTATATATGGATTCTCCGGCATTTGTGCATGAGTCATTTCATTGGCTTGGTTCACTGAATTGGTCTGTGGTTTCATTTTGATATTGCAAATGAGGTGTACGCAGAAATACCATTGCCAGATGGATTGTTCATTGTTTCCGACACTGATTACCTCAGCCATGGCATTTCGGTATTGGGAGGACTGCTTTGTGTTTACTCTTCAAAGAATGATCAAAAGGAGTACAATTTTAACCTTTGGGTAATGAAAGACTATGGTGTCAAGAAATCTTGGACTAAATTGTTTAACATACAAAGTTGGAAACTTTATCCAATCACCCTGAAATACGAGTTTTCAGATGGTGAAGTGTAACTCTATTGCAGACATTTGGTACGATGTCATTATGTTTTTACGACATCCAAAGAATCATCTGGTTTTTGGCCTCAGTCAGATTCAGATCATTTTGTAAACGGATTCGTCTATACAGAAAGCGTGATCTCACCAAAATTACTTGCTTAGCATTTACTCGTGTACGATGAAGACAGTTTTCTGGAGGGGCTTAATCATATTACAAACTCTTTTTAATTGCAATGTCATAATTTCAACTTCTGGTGCAGTGTAGTTGTTAGTGTTATTCCTTTTCTTGAAATATTTCAGAATGGATTCGTTTTTACAGAAAGCTTGATCTCCAAAGTTATCTCTTACTTAGTGTTTACTTGTATATGGATCAAGTTACTTTTTACTTCTATATTGAGGAAACATATAGATGACCTGAACATCACGATTAGGATGTCAAACAGGGTGATCTATAGAGTTGTTACGAGTTACATTTCTTGGACCAGCTAAAACAACGCATGTCAAACACATTTTCTCACATATCCAACTATGTTTCACAATTTCTCAATAAAGGGCAAGATCGTTGCACTAAGGCTCCCGTTATACGCAGAGTCTAGGGAAGGGCCCGACTACAGATAATTAATTTATAATTTTTACTCAATTTTATAGTAATAAATATCAAAAACATTTTACAAGATTACATAGTACATGACTTGGAATATACGAGCAACACACGTGTATAGTACATGACTCAGAATACACGTGTCGAAATACACATGAATACACATATAGCACATGTGTCGAGGAGCTAGTATATAAAGAAGCGGAAACTCTAAAAGGAGAAACCCTAAGCATTCAAATCAAAGCCGCAACAGAGAAGAGGAGGCTCAAAAGATGACACAAAGGTGAAATCTTTTCAAAGGTATTTCTTTCTTTATGTTGAATCTTTGTGTATTTTTTGCTTGTTTGTATTTGTGTATGTATGTGTGTGTGTGTTTTCCCTTGTAACGGCGGTATCTGAGTTAGCTTTGACGTACCTCGAATACCTACTGTCTTAATTCTTCATAGAGGGGCGGAACCATAGCACTAGTTACGAATTCGATTAAATCAATTAATTTTGGCAAAAATCTTGTATTTGTGTCAAGAAAGCTATTTAATATGTATAATACTTGTTTCAAAATTGAAAAAGTTGCCTTTTCTAGAATCTAGAACCCATAAACTCAAGATTCTGGGTCGCCTCTGTGTAAGCACAAATTTTAGTTGCAGGTAAGGGAGTCGTGAATCATTCAGAGGAAATAAATGAGATGGATGTCGATGGCGCTATGGGAGATCAGTTACCTCAAGAAATGATTATGGAAATCTTCAGCAGGCTACCTGTGAGGCCTCTTTTCCGATTCAAATGTCTTTCAAAATTTTGGATGGGATTGATCTCTGAACCTTACTTTGTGAGGAAGCACCTCAGTCATGCTAGGAAAAACCAAAATTTCCAAAAAATTCGAACCACAACCTTTCCTCCCAATGTTGATCTTCTTTGACATCAGCTTCTTTATCATCCGTTCAACTGGTTGAGGATGTACAACGATTTTATTGGCTTTCTAGCGATAAACCAATGGTCTGCCAAATATATGGTTGTTTCGATGGTTTGGCTCTTGTGGGGGTTAAAGAATGTTGTCATGGTGGCCACGTCAAACGTTTGCTATGGAACCCCTCCACAAGAGAATCAATAGTACTTCCTCATGCCGATATTTCAATTGCATCAAACTTTACATGCGAATTGGGATATGACTCAACTAGTGATTGCTACAAGATCCTTAGAATCAGTGACCATTCGGGCAGTGAAATTTTCTCGCTGAAAAGTGATTCCTGGAGAGAAATAGATAAACATTCTTCTGGCATTTACTCCGTGCGGTTGTCTACTATGAAGTCTCTGGCATTTGTACATGGGGCATTTCATTGGCTTGGTTCGTCACTGAAGTCTGTGGTTTCATTTGATATTTCGAATGAGGAGTACGCAGAAATACCATTGCCAGATGGAATGTTCACGGTTTCTGGCAATAATTATGGCGTTTCAGAATTGGGAGGAATGCTTTGTGTTCATGATCATCCGTCATATGAGTCTCACAATTTTAAATTTTGGGTATTGAAAGACTATGGCATCAAGGAATCTTGGAATCAATTGTTGAATATACAAAGTATTGATCTTTATTCAATCATACCCGGTGAAGTGTTACTCAGTTGCAGACATTTTGGACATGGTGGTGTTTTCAAGACATCCAAAGGATCATCTAGTTTATGCTTTCAATCTGTTTTGAAAGGTTTGAATAGCGGATTCGTCTATACAGAGAGCTTGATCTCACCACAATTACTTACTTAACATTTACTTTCTGGTGCAGTGTAGTTGGAAGTTACTGTTATTCTTTTTCTTGCAATATTACAGCTACTGTAGCTCTTTGTTGTTTACATTTAGCTATAGAACTGTCTTAAGATCCGTTTGGATAGTATATTACAATGCCAAACAGGGTGATTTACAGAGTTGTAACAAGTTCGATTGTGTATTGGATATATTTTGTTCCATGTACCATGTCATTTCTCTAAAAATTTTTTATCAGTTGATGTATGGGTTAGACACATGTCTCTGTAGTCTTAATATGTTGCGAATGTTTGGAACGTAATAGTTCCGTATTTAAAATTGGCACATGGGATCAATTTGATTCTGAAGATATTCAGAGCAGATACATTTATACAGAAAGCTTGATCTCTTCAAGCTTATTTAGTATTTTCTCGTATACGATAAAGATACTTTGTGTTGGGGTATGTTATAACCTCTTATCATTGCTTATGTTGGAGGCGAGCTTAAGCTGGCCCAAACATCATGGGTATGTAAGAAACTGTCTAAAACCCATTGGAATCCTGTAATAGGATGTCAAACAGGGTAACTTACAGAGTTGTAACGAGTTAGATTTAGTTATTTTTGGGAATATATTTTGTTTCTTATGTAAGAAAAAGATTTCATTCAAATACGAGAGTCAAACTAATTAATGTTAGGCCAGCATAGTAACTAAGACAATCTTTCTGGGACGGACCAGAATATTCTGTTTGAACGAATAGACGTGGTACCAGAAGTAGGAAAAATAGTAAACTTAATGCATAGTAATCAAAAAATATACGCAATGACTCGCAACGATATCAGTTAAAACATTAGTACCTTTGTTTCACCATGTAAATGAAGGGAGCACATATGTAGGATATGCATTATTTTTCAAGGCAAGAGCATGTACAGCACCATCATCCGCGACTTCTCCGAATTTGCTAAGTCCAAGTTCAGTAGAATGTATTCCGCCTGTGGTAAATGCTGATGCAATTCCAGCTGCATTTGCACCTTTGATATCATGGTGGAGTGAGTCCCCTATAGCAACACAATCGCAGGCATCCACAACAGAAGCCATTTCCATAGCTGACTTGTATATTATCTCATCAGGTTTACCCATCCATTTCACTTCACCGCCAAGTTTTTCATACGTTGCAGCCAGTGTTCCAGGCATAACACGCTGAGCTCTAGCTTCAACAGTTACAAAATCAGGATTTGCTACTACCATGGGGATATTCTTAGCCGCGCATTGATCCAGTATCTTCTCGAGTTCATCAAGATTCATAGGAAGTGCGGCACCAGAAGAAAGACCCAAGGCTTCAGTTCCGTGAGCCAAAATGAAATCAGCCTTCTCAACACTTTCCACAACTTCTAGTCCGAGGCCCTCGAGAGATATAGCACCCCTGTCACTCCAAGTCATGTGAATGCACGATCTTCCTAGGGAGGCAAACCAAGCGTCGTCTCTCCTTTGAAGATACTGATGTGTTAATTCCCCACTCGTGATGGCACCAACAAAGAGAGACGGATCAAATCCAAGGTTCCTCAATTTTTCCAGGGTTATAGATGCTCTTCTTGAAGAATTACTAATGATTACCATCTTTGCACCACAAGTTGCCAACTTTTCCAAGGCTGAAATAGCACCAGGATAAGGTTGTTTTCCATCATGAAGCACTCCAAACTGATCCAGAAACCATGCCTTGAATCGACGACTTTCAGCTAGATGTTGAATTCCATTCAAAGTTTGAAATTTTAGCTCGGTTGGGTTTGATGATTGAACTGATAAGCATCTTCCGATCATGGTTAAACCCCTCCGTCCCTGAGTGAAATTTTGCGATTTAAAAGGACTTAGAATAAAAGTAACATACAAAAAAAAGACTGAGACAACAGCGGCAACAACAACAACATACCCAGTGTAAACCCACATGTGGGATCTGGGGAGGATAGAATGTACGCAAGCCTTACCCTTACCTTGGCAGGTAGAAAGTCTTTTTCCGATAGACCCTCAGCTCAAGAAATTCCATCATATGAAATGAATGCCCAAAGCCTTAGATACTCATGACTTTTTACCTTGACAGGAAAACAAACACATTCTACTAACGATTACACTATATGCCTTATGTGCATATATGGAACTAATGCACAACAATTCAAATATCCAGCCTTTAACTCGACACGTGAATTAGAAGAAAACGAAAAAAAAAGGTCTGTAACAATCCTTTGGTCTTACCAGCACTGTTCTTTCCAGAAGAAGACGAGATATTTTCCTTGGTTTATCACATGTATTATCCAACTGCATATCGCGTCCATTATCATTAACTAAATTCACACGTATAAGAATTCGCTTACCAGAAACAAATCAAGTAGCTACAGTAAAGTAACAAAACAGTGTTGTATCACATTTATGATTCCACACAGAAAGGTGCACATGATTTTTTTCAGAAAAATAATCAATGACACAGTTATTCACAAAGTACTACTCCCTCCAATTCAGTTTGTTTGTCTTATTTTCATTTATAAAAGAACATCTCTTCCCTTTTTTTGGCAGCTCGTTAACCGACTTTGCACGTGACATGTTTAAAATCACAAGATTAAACAATATTACGGTACATTCTATGTATCTTTAATTTACAATCACAATATTCAAAAGTTTCTTTTACTTTATTAAACTCCATGTCAAGTCAAAACCAGACAAATAAATTAAAAGTGAGTGAGTATATTATTTTACGCAGACAAAACAAGCAAATTGTAGATTAATTCATCTTCCTTCACAAAATAGACAATCAATTCATATAGATTCTCTAACTCAATTAGTTGATTGACTATCCGAATTTCCACCTTGTTAACGAGAATTCGATTCCCCTCCCCATTTTCTCTTCCCCTACTCCCAATTTTCTTTCAAAAAATATTCAAATCAAGTAATTCAATCTTTCCTTCAAAACTCATAAATACAAAATTGAGAAATCTAAAAAAAAAGAACTTAGAAAAGAAAAAAAAGAGAGGAAAATACCTGAACTTGTAACAACCCAGCTGAAAGAAATGATTGGAAAAATAATTTTTCTGGATTTACAAGATTGAAGGAATCCAAATTTAGATTTATACTGAAATGACCAAAATACCCTCAGTGTTAATTTTATGTGAAAAAAAGACATCTTTATGCCAAAAGACCTCAACTCAGACTTCTATAAAGTAGAAAAGAAAAAACAAAAACGTATTATCAATTTCGATTTATATTACTTCATTTGACTTGATTCAGAAATCGAATATTTACAATAAAATAATCTTTGATTATTTGTGTTGTTGCAAAATAATTTATTTGTATGCATAGTGTATGGGGTGTCGACTATTTATTGTGGATGTATCGATAATTCATAACTTGATCCTATGACTTGCATATGCAAATGGACAGTAACAGATGCAGAATTTCATCTCGAAGATGAACAACGGAGTTCATATAGTAGTAATAATTTGAATGTTAGTTATTTTTTTTTTCTATATCTAGTATCTTCTGCTTATGAAGCTTGATTAGACAATGATTTCTCAAAAACATCTTCTATATCTTTATGTGGTAGCAATAAAATCTACACATTTATGTGGTAGCAACAAAATCTACGTATTTGCGTAAATTAATCAAATAGCAAAATATAGCTGAGGATCAAGGACAAATCCAAAATTTAAACTTTATGTGTGTTCATATCCGCCCCTCCAACTCAACAATGGAACAAAATCGTCAAACTAAATTAGTTGAATACAAACAATCCCCTGAAGTTGTCACGTCTTTTCATTTAGACACTTCAACTAAGACTGAAGTGATTCGCGTACAAGACTTCTCCTTAGTTATTACTTGGAACAAAGTCTAGAGTATAATGACCAAGCCTTCCAGTACGATACAGATTAAGCAACTTAGCAGCCACTTTACGAACACAATCATCTGAATCAGGAGGCAAGTTAAAAGCATCGCGAAGAACAGCAAACTCTGCTTTGATGAGCTGCGACATAGTTTCCTCATCGCATCGATTGCCATTGAAAGATGAAACTGCTTCGAAGAGTGTTCTTCGTACTCTGTTCACAATGAAATCCTGTATGAACAATCAGATATGTCATATGCAACGTTGAAACAAGTCAAGAGCTAAAAACTTGACAGTTTCATGTTCTGTTACTTAAAGTTGTTGATCGACATGAATGTGACGATTACAGCACCTACAAAGGTTTCACTTATTTAATATTCGAATATGGTAGGTGCTACATCTATAGGCACATTGTCGGAACAAAAATAGATCATTCCCTGAAGCTATGTTGCGCAGACCATCAAAAGATGTTGTTGGATCCTCCAAAAGTACATAGCTTTTGGAGGATTGACACATACCTGAGATATTTTTGAAGAGTCCGAGTAACATAGCCCTGAATTAGTCTCATTTGTTAAAGAAAGTTTTATTCTCTCTGCTAGAGTTTATACACAGAAATTGAAGGCTATTGACGAAAGATAAAATTTTTACCCACTCCGAGGGCCATTGGTGATGTGGGATTTTTGGAAATCATACTTCTTTTCCGGATATATAAGGCACGGAACCACACTGAACATGCTATTCTAAACTAACTGTTTTTTCCTGACTAGTAACTCAACCGGTCTCGGGAAAACAAAAGTCTATTGTAAAGGGGCATAACAATGATTGTGGAAATTATTATTCGAAATGCAGGACACATGCAAATTCGATTCAAGCTTTCATACAGCTAGTACTTAGTATGCAATGCAGCTTGTGATTTGCACACAGCAAAGAGGCAAGAAAGACGTTATATAAATTTCCTGTTAAACTGCTTACCTGCGTGTGATCTGTTAAATATTGTCTCTTCTGTCTTCTCTCTAACTCAGAACAATCATCAGCGCTTGATAATGACAACTTGGCCCATTTCTTGTATTCGTCGCTCAAGTTAAAGATGGATAGAAAATATTCTGCAAGATCCACTTCCCCCACCAAGCAATCTCTGATGGCACCTGCATTTAGAGTAAAGGAACATAGAATATCCATCAGTTGTAGCTCACTTATGCATTTTCCACTTCCTCACTTCTCATGGTACTTCTCCTTGTGTATAGTTTTGTCCTAATTAATGTATATTTTTCCTTTGATTAACAAGAGAAGCGCGATCTGTGAGAGAATTGTGATTGGTGACTATGTTCTGATGAAAGTCCAAAAAGTTAGTGAAAGAAAATGTTTTGGAAACTCTACCTGTTAAAGCTAGATTGGAGCAGACCTCTGCATCGAGAATCTCAGGCAGGAAAACACCAGGGGTGTCTAACACATAAATACTAGGATGGCTGGCGATCTGAGTTTGTAAAAGTAGTTTCCATCAAGAAATGACTACACAAAAACAAAAAGCAAATAGAAAACAGGAAGCGATAACCCGTAAGCTGAAAAACAAGCCACACGAACTATGAGAAAAATTCGCAAACCTTCTAGTTCACAACTTTCCTGGTTGAAAGAGAAAAAACGTGCTCCTACAAATAAAAAATAAATACCTTCAAGCCACTAATATTTTTTGTCTCTCCTGGATGAGGACTCACTACGGCATGCTTCAATCTTCCTTTCTCTACAAATCAAAGAATGTTTCAGCATGTTTGATAGACTGGAGAAGTTTTATACCCCAGAGAGAGTCTTTTAGAAACACGAGAAAATAGCTACAAGTACTTAACAACTAACAGTTTGTACAAAAAGTTGATGTACCCGCAGCACTGATCCTTCCAATTTGATGCAATGAGTTGGCAAGGGCAGACTTCCCAACATTAGGAATGCCGACAAGCATTAAAGTAATTGTCTGATGCCCATGACTAATCTTTGGTAATTCTCGAACTCTGGCTAGCAGAAAGTTCAGTAACTGCAAGTCTGCAACATGTCAAGATCTATATCTGATACCGATGATCATCACATGCAAAATAAAAGTTGTTCAGAGTAATTAGTGATGAACATGATCAACTGCAGAAAACTTCCATTAATTACCTCGTTGATGTTATCCTTATTATGGGAATTGACTCCAAAAACAAGACACTTTTGTCGCTCAAAGTATTTCAGCCATTCCTGCGGGAAACAACCATAAATATGTACACGTAAAAGGCAGCAAGCAAAAAGAATCTATCATTACTCTGCAATAATTTAGGGTGGAACAAATGCCTAACCAAAAATTTATGCTGCTTGTGATCATATTAAGGCGTGGCCAGAGCACTGTTTAGCACACTAAGAAAGTGAAGAGCAAAGCATCACCTTTAATTGAATGTGATTTGCTAAATCTGTCTTGTTCAGAATTATAATGCGCCTCGAGGAAGATGAATGATGCCTAATTAGCTCACATGCTGATGATAAAGGCATCTGAGAAAAGTTAAAGGGGGGGAAATAAGAACAAAAAATTTATAGGACGATATACAAGCATATCCTCGTAAACAAAGGAACTGGAACATTGTCGAATTATAAGTGAGTCCTCAACGAAATACTCACCATTAACGCCACTGATAATTTTGACAATTTTAAAATTTAATTTATGAGGGTGATGTTCAAGATCTTCATAAGGTAAGAGGCAAGGACCGCGTACACACCACCCTCCCTAGACCCACTTGCGAAATTACATTGGGTTGTTATTGTGGTGGTGGACTGGTAGTGGTGTTTGACCCAACTTGCATAATCTTCTACTAGCCACCAAGCAGTCAGTTAAAATCCAAAAGCACAGCTGTCGAGTAATCCAATCCATCAAGGATGGTATAGATGGGCCCACAACCCAAAAACCGCACTACACGAAGATAAACTTCCCAATTTGCTCTCTCAGAGAATCGAAACCCCCAACTTTATGGTTAAAGACGAAGGTCTGTAACACTGAGCTATCCCTCCCGTGTCCACAACTGATATATACTTACCGTGCAACATCACAAAACAAAATGTTTTATAAAGTAATACTGGCAAGCATGTTCGAACATGTAATCAAACATATGCTGGCCAACAATTTAAAGGAAAAGATCCATGAAGACTTGGGTTTATACATACTCGTGCATCTCTGATTTCAAGGAGAATATCAACCAATGGAATCCGTTCGGTTATGGCACGAGATGCTGCAGCCATGTGAGGTGTGTACCACCACGTTGAGCCTTTGTTCCTTGCGACTTCCTTAATTGCATTACCTATCTTTTGAACTAAACTGCCCTTTAATGTCATTCCTGAGCAAAAAAATAAATTGGGCCAGTGCATAACTGGATTAGCATTTTCCCCCAAAACTCAAGTCGAAGCGAAATTTTTTTCTTTTCTTGAATCATTAGACATGCATACAAATCAATTCTCCAACTACTACTGCTGCTACTCTACGCCTCAGTCTGAACAAGTTGGGGCATCTACACAGATCCTCACTTTCATTTAAGTTCATTTCATTTGACAAATTAACAACTCATTAGCAATAACTCAAAAATATACTCTCCCCACAATGTCTACCAGTAGTGGAGGATAACTACCAACATTATGCTAAGTATAACGATTACGAGTTCATAACAAATTTGTAGTCATTTCTAGAGCACACATTAGGCTCAAGTAGAAGAATGTGGAAAGAATTATATACTCCCGAACCTTAATAATCCTTTATGTTAGCAAAAGTGGGCCAGCTTTGGTCCAACACTAGCGAGAAGTACAACTCCTAATGCAAACGACCGAAGCTTGAAATGCCTAAGAGCAAAAACGATAATCTTTCCAAAAGCTGTACACTGAAACTGCCATATAGATGCCCCCCACCCCACCCCCCCAAATTTTTTTTGGATAACCATGGTGTCCAGGCCGCCTTGCACGCCCTTGCACACACCTCAACTAATTCTACCAGAAACATCCACCTCCCACCAGCAACAGGTACCAGGTAATCAATTCACCAAGTCACACATGGAAACAATCACCTAGTGTTTACCTATGTTGAGATTAAAACCTGAGACCTCATGGTGCTCAACCCAACCCACTTCGGTGACTAGCCACACCCTTGAAGAACACCACACCGGGAAGAGGATATAAACCTAGTAAAGGGGGTGGGGTGGGGGGTTACAGCTCCATTATCAGTATCAACTCTAATCTCATATAACACTTTAAAGAATGACTTTTTTCTCCAACACACTACGAAATCAACCACAAGATGATAACTTTAAATGCTAAAGCAACTTCACAAGCTCAAAGAAACACACAAAAATGTATAAAGATTCAATTTTTACCTATTTGGCAATGAAGCTCCAACAATAGAAGTAAGCCCAGCTTCTGTTATTCTTGAAAAATGCCTAAAACCCCACTTCAAAATCTAACCAATCTATCCAAATACAGAGGTATGTAAGTGAAAATTAAAAAGAGGGGTTTTTGAAAATGGAAAATGAACCTTAAATTGAAGCATATTTAAGGAAAAAAAAAGGATCCTTCTTTGAAGTAGAATGAAAATTGAAAAGGCAGAAAAGACTTTTATTGAATTTGAACCCAATTTACAAATAAAATTTTAAATTTTAATGTTATTTTTATATTATCAAACTAATTTTTACTATAGTTATTAGCGTAATAATTTCTTTTTTCACTGTACTTAAATATATAGTTAAAAGATAAAAACATAAATAATTATTCTTTATTTCATTTAACTACTTCCTATATCATCTTTTGTGAGTTTCATGCTCAAATATAATTTTTGGCATTAAAACATCTCAATATTGAATTATTTTATACGTATCTATTGTCGAGTGAGAACAAATATTTAATCGACTAATCATTGAAACACACTTTGATATTAAGTTTTTCTATATGCACCTATTGTCGAGCGAGAATAAATTATCTTTTGTGAGTTTCATGTTCAAATATAATTTTTTGGCATTAAAACATCTCAATATTGAATTGTCCTACACACCTATTATGGAGTGAGAACAAATACTTAATCACTCATCATTGAAACACACTTTAATATCAAATTTTTTTATATGCACCTATTGTCGAGCGAGAATAAATATTTGTTCGACCCATTATTGAAATATGTTATAAAAAGAGAATCAAATAAAGTTGACCGCTTTATTGATCTGAAAATAAGTCTTGCAAAATACATTCTCTCAGTTTTCGATTATTGACTCATTAATATATAAATCTAAAGTTGCATCTTCATATGAATGAATTTTTTTCTCTGATTTCTTTTACTCCTAATGTTCCACCATGCTCGAATTTTTCGAATAGCTTCTTCTCCTCTTCTCCTCTTCACAAAATCTCTACAAACTCTCACTGAATCATCAAACTTCTCTCCAAAAAAACCAAAAGATTTCCTCAATTTCTGCTCAGGAACCAAATCTCTTCTTCAAACTCAGCAAGCTCACGCTTTCTCCATCATCAATGGCCTTCTACCATTCAGCATTTCCATTTCCGCAGCTCTCATTCTTCGTTACGCCGCTTTTTCATCAGACCCAAGAATCGTGCAGACGATGTTCTACCAAAGTCTCCCTTTTTCCCGTTCGGCGTTTCTTTACAACACCCTTATTCGAGCTCAGACGATTTTGGGTGTTGTGGGGGTTATTGAGATTTATAATGGGATGCTGAGAAGTGGGGTTGTGCCAGATGATCATACTTTCCCATTTTTTATTAAGTTTTGTACTGATTTTGTTGAGGTTCGAAAAGGGTTGGAGGTTCATGGGTTGGTGATGAAATTGGGGTTTGATTATGATGTGTTTGTGAATAATACATTGATGTTGTTTTATGGGAGTTTTGGTAATTTAGAGAGTGCACGGAAGGTGTTTGATGAAATGCCAGAAAGGGACTTGGTTTCGTGGAATAGTATGATTCGGGTGTTTACGGATAGTAGGCGTTATTTTGAAGCTATTGAGGTGTTTAGGGAGATGGGTTTATGGTCTGAGTTTAAGCCGAATGTGGTAAGTGTAGTGAGTGTATTGCCTGTTTGTGCAGTGCGGGAAGATGGGGGAATGGTCAGTGAGATTCATTGTTATGTGATTAAAGTGGGTTTGGATTGTCTAGTGGCTATCGGGAATGCATTCGTGGATGCATATGGGAAGTGCTTGAATGTTGAGTCGTCAAGACAAGTTTTTGATGAGATGGTTGAAAGGAATGAGGTTTCTTGGAATGCGATAATTGGTACCTTTGCTCATAATGGGTTTAATAACCATGCGTTGGAAAGTTTTAGGCGTATGGTTGATGAAGGTTGGAAAGTAAATTCGACTACAATTTCAAGTTTGTTGCCTATCTTGGTTGAACTTGGAAAGTTTAACAAGGGAATAGAAGTTCATGGTTTTTGCCTAAGAACAGGTTTAGAGTGTGATGTATTTGTTGCGAATGCGTTGATTGATATGTATGCAAAATCAGAACGTTCAGCTGTAGCATCCTCCGTGTTCCACAAAATGGGTTCAAGAAATGTCGTGTCTTGGAATACAATGGTTGCAAATTATGCTCAAAATAGGCTAGAGTTAGAGGCTATAGGACTTGTCAGGGAAATGCAATCTAGTGGTGAAACTCCAACATCTGTTACACTGACAAATGTTCTTCCTGCATGTGCACAAATTGGCTGTCTTCGTTCAGGAAAGGAGATACATGCCAGGTCAATAAGGAATGGGTCTGTCATTGATCTCTTCGTCTCAAATGCTATAACCGATATGTATGCAAAATGTGGTTGTCTAAATCTGGCACAAAATGTGTTTGACATGTCTCTTAGAGATGAGGTATCGTATAATATACTCATTGTTGGTTATTCACAGACAAGTGATAGCTCAAAGTCTCTTGTACTGTTCTCTGAAATGGTGTCAACTGGGATGAAGCATGATCCTGTTTCCTTTGTTGGAGTTCTCTCAGCTTGCGCAACTATTTCAGCAATTAAACAAGGAAAGGAAATTCATGCATTTGCAGTTAGAAGAATGTTTCATGAACATCTCTTTGTCTCAAACTCTTTCTTGGATTTGTATACCAAATGTGGACGAATTGATCTTTCTCAAAAGGTTTTTGATAGGATTGGGAATAGGGATGTAGCATCATGGAATACTATGATTTTAGGGTATGGGATGCTTGGTGATTTCCATACTGCAATTGATATGTTTGAAGCCTTGCGAGAGGATGGTGTTGAACATGATTCGGTCTCTTATATTGCAGTTCTATCAGCATGTAGTCACGGAGGACTGGTTGATAAGGGAAAGAAATACTTTAATGACATGCTTGCTCATAACATTGAACCATCACAGATGCATTACGCTTGCATGGTTGACCTTCTTGGTCGTTCTGGGCTTATGGATGAAGCCATTAATCTTATTACTGGTCTACCATTTAAACCAGATTCCAATGTTTGGGCTGCGCTCCTTGGAGCGTGCCGCCTCCATGGAAATGTGGACTTGGGTTCTTGGGCGGCTGAACACTTACTTGAGCTGCAGCCGCATCATCCTGGATACTATGCTCTTCTCTCAAACATGTACGCTGAAGCAGGCCGGTGGGGCGAAGCTGATAGTATCAGAGAGTTGATGAAGCTGAGGGGAGTAAAGAAAAACCCTGGATGTAGTTGGGTTCAAATTCAAGACAAGGTGCATGCTTTTATTATTGGACAAAGACTGGAAGGATTGGATCCACGTTTATCGCTTGACAACACTGGTTAAGTAGGATGGTTTTAGAGTGTGAGCGCTGATATGCCTAATTGAAGCAATATGGACCAAATTTTGATTCCTTACGAAGACTCATTTGCTGCATCCTTGACAACGTTTTGGGTCGGGAAGCTGGAGAAAGTTCCGACTGTCCACTTCTGTTAGAGTATGAGCTAAGCACTGGACCTCAAATCATCACCAAGTGCAAGCTTCATCCAGGACAAGAACTTGAATGATAGACCAAGAGCTCCGGTGATCTG
>JAOTQJ010000011.1:22559219-22599213 GCA_025642045.1 Solanum sejunctum | reverse complement strand
TTTTTATAATCATAATGAAAAAATATTTTGAAATAACTATATAGTAAACGTAAGATGTTACAAAATTATAATGAAAAGTATCGTACATATTATTGTTGTGGTCTTTCACTAATTAAAATACATACAAAAATAATATGTTACTTTCTTCGTTATCCGCCATGTAAATCCATTTTGTGATGTGTGCCCTTAGCTGAAAGACAAAAGTTCCTTTATAAAAAATGAAAATGGAAAGTCACGTGAGAAAATTCAAAGGTCACGTGACAAGATGTCAAGGGTAATAGAGTCATTTAAAGGGTAAGTGTCTTTTATGTCAGTGTCACTCTTTGTCATACAGTTCCAACACATGAGGGTAATAGAGTAATTTAATCTTGAGAATGGATAGTAGTAGTGATTTACATTGAAAGAATAAAACTTTGCCTAGTCTCTTTCAATTAATCACTTTCCCTACCTAGAATGGATTCTTTTGACTACACCTTGGACCCACTGGAACATATTACCATAGTTCTCTGGCAAATCTATGATGCATCATCAATTATTGGGGTTGTAAGTAAAATCGTGCCAAAAGTTATAATCGATAGTAATATATTATTTTTATTTTTTAATCAGTTCATCTAGTAAATGTTATATTTGACAATGGCTTTGTACCGAGCTAATGTCCGATCCATTACTTAAGTCTTATTATAAGTAGGATGTTAGTGTTAATTATACCTTAACACAATATATGTGCATGTTGTTCTTGGAAAACAAACCACTTATTAAAATTAAATGGTACCATCATGAAAGATGTATGTTTAACGAACTCATCAAGAAAGATGTATGTTTAACCATGACACTGATCAAGGCCATTCCAGCACATGACATGTCCTTGTAACAGGCAAGATGTTGGTGTTAGTCTTGATACAAAAGTAGTTTAAAAATTGCTTGTATATTTGAGTCCTATTGGTGACATATTTGCATTTGTTGATTTTTCCTTTTTAAATTTATATCCTTGTCTCCATCATTATTAATCTTTGTAGTTGGAAACAAGAAGTGGTTCTAATTTGTGATAGATAAAAGGGAAAGCAAAAATTTGGTACCCCTAAAAACAAGTTTTAACATTATGCTTATTCTATACATACAATGTCAGTGGAAGAAAATGCTCCTGCAGGATGATTTTGCTCTATAATATTTGTGATAATGGTTTAACTGATGATATTTGATGAATGGGAGAACTTTATTATGCAATTTATTAGAGCAGGTCGAATTGTGTGCCCTGTACCCTTCTCTTTTTTTGTTTTTTAACTTGGTTTCCGGATTTGGTTTTTGAGACTAGGGTTTTAGGAAACAGTCTTTCTACTTCTATGAGGTAGTAATAAGTGGTAAGGATTGCATACATTCTATCCTCCTTAGATCCCACTTGTGAGATTCCACTGAGTATGTTGTTATTGTTCCAGATTTATTTCAAATGATGCTTTAAATGAGACGAATCAGAAGTGGCAGAACTGTTATAAATCATGTGCATTATTGTACCTCTTAATATTTTATTTGTTCTGCAAATGCAGTCAAACAAGACAGATTAAGCAGTATCTGCGTCCATGACTATAATATACATGTGTTTCAATTTGATTGTTTGGTTTTGAAATGATACGGAGTTTTAAAAAATAAAGAAGACTTTGAATCTTGTGGTCTTAAACTAAAGACATGTAGAATGTACTAAAATATTCTTTAATCATCCGGTCCTAAACTATACAGAAAGTTTAAATTAAAGAGTTATTAAAAAGGAGAGAGACATTTTTTTAAAACCAATGAATCAGGAAAATAGGACAAACAAAATAAAATGGATGGAGTATATACTATTTATACGTCTGCTTCTCTTAGTGTGGAGACTAGCTTCAATCTTCAAGTGCTTGTTTTCTGTTCTAATACAAACTATTTATAGCTATGTTGTTCAAATTTCCAAAACTATTGCTGCATCCGTGTCTTATCCTCCAAAAAATTGCACTCGCGTTCGATTTTCCAAAAATGCACTACTGTTGGAGGACTTGATTAGTTCCAATTGGCATTTTTTGAAGAGTCTAGCAATATAAATTTATATATAGTAATCACTTGGTTTTAGATCTACTGGCTTTTCTGTCCTATTTTAGCATGTGATCTCCACCAAGATCCAAACTTTTTACTCATGCTTTCCTTGATTATGTCGGGCTCCTCCCGTACCAGTATCATGGTAAGTCTAGTGTTTATGAATTGTTAAGATGGTTAACGATTTCACTGGGTTTTTGCTGTTGTTGTGAATTGTTAAGATGGTTAACCTTTGCCTTTTTAACATAAAATGACATTAATACTTCACCGGTAGTCTCCTATCTATGAGTTTAAGGAATAAAAATGATATAGGTTAAAATAGAAACTGTGCAACTCATTTTCTTCTAAAAGTATTAATATGTCATAAGTAGCCTCCGCAGCCCTCACTATGAGTTTATTGCATAAAAAAGTGAAAGGTGTTATTGAGAATCTATGAGAACCAAAGTCACTCAGCTTCCCTAAATCTGTCGTAACTCGGGCATGCAAATCATTGTCTAAAGAAAATAGTTTTTTTAAATATCCGTGTGAATATATGTCCATTATAATCAGTTACAAATAACGAGAGAATGTACAAATTCTTTAGTTTGGTGTTGGATATGCTGAATAGCTGAGTACAATGCATCAATTATAAAAGTTTGTAAGACGTATTTGTTACTGACTGTTTGTTTCCAGTTTTTCTGTTTAATGGTTGGAATAACTAAATTTCTTCTTTCTGCTCCTTTCACCCAGATATGTACTCGTATACTTCTCTTTCTTATACGTACGGTATCATACTGGCAAGGTAACTGATGAAATGCTTTCCCTTCCGAAAATTCCATATGTTGCTGTTGGTCTATTAGAGGCTCTTGCTGCTGCATCCGGCATGGCAGCTGGAGGTAATACAATGTTTATGCTGAACCACATTACTAGAGTGTCTAAATGTTTTGAAGTCTTTTCTTTACTCGAATCGAATGTCTCTTGATCAACTATGATATTCATCAAACCATTATTTCTCCACGTGCAAATATAGAGCACTTCTAATACTTTTCAGTTCTATTTTTTACTTTGTATAACATTGGCTTAGAAATGAATTTATATGTCGAAATATGGTCAGTGATGATTCATATAGCCTGAACCTGTTTGGAGGAATTGTTGTTAAAAAAATCCAAAGCAAAAAGAAGGTTCATGCTGCAGCTTATGTGATAAATAAGACAGTGATACCATAGCAGCTATGTCCTTTACATAAACGAATAATTGCATGCCAAGTAACAGTGAACCATGTTTGGAAATGAAGTAACTTGCATAACAAGGTTTTAAATTCTTTGATTTAGTTATAAATGAAATTGAATATCAGTGCCGTGTTTAGTCACATTAAAACATGGAATGTGTAAAAATTTCCAAAGAGGTTTATAAAGTTCTAGGGCCATTATCTTAGGCCATTGAGTTCTCTTGATTTGTTGAGCAATAGACTGTATCTTCTATTTAAAGATGATAAGCTGGACAGAGTTGAGTATTTTTATGTCTACCCTGTTTAGATATAGAAATCTGAAAAGGAAAGTGATGCCCCTTTAAATTGAAGATGCTATGAAACACAAGCCTCTAAGTAGATTATGTTTAATCATAGCGTTTATTGCAAAGGAGTACCATAAGTAATTGAAATACCTAGAGACATTTCATTGCTGACAAAATCCAAAGAGTCATTTCGACAAGACTTAAACAAGTCACTCTCAACATGCCAATTTGTTGACAGTTTGTATTATTTTTCATTTAGTCCTTGGAGTCCTATATTTCAAATTTGTTTCTGGATCTTCTGTTCATTTAATGATATCTTGAACATGAGCATTTATATGGCTTTATCGATTTTTAATTCTTTACATAATCCTTTCTTATTATTCTCCTCTACAACAGCTATTCTTTCGGGGGCCACAATTCCAATACTCTCTCAGGTAATAAAAGTTTGAAATTCATTTTCTTTCACTTCTTAAATGAACTTCTGAGAGCATATACTGATAATGATCCATATAACATTAGGTTTTCAGGAAATGTATCCATCAGTTCAAGTGCTTACCTCTGTTGGTTGAAAACTAGGAAGCTTACATGAAAATTTGATTGCATGCCAAACACTTCGAAGATAGGGAAGTAGAAAACAAAATAGGAAGTGGGAACTAATATAGTAGTGCTGAAGTGCATTTATATATTTGTTCTAACTCATTGAACATTGTCTAAGAAGACTATCATCACAATGTGTGGAGTAATCATCACAATGCAATTTTAATATAACTTATACAATATGTACTACTTCAATGGGACACACGTGAATGCACGTGTCCAGAACTAGTATAACATAAGGCTGAGGCACAAGTAGTATGTGTAGAAGATAAGAATTAGATAAAGTTGCCTGAGATGTTTGGTTATGTCCTATGTAAACCTCCAAATCCACAGGCTAGTAGAATCTATACTCTGATGATTGAAAGTGCTATAGTGAATGAGGTGGACCTAAATTCATTTAAAAGGCCTACAGACTCTTAAATATATGTTCAGACTTAGCGAAGGGTAGAACATAACAGAAGCAAAAGATCCATATATGTTTGGCAGGAGTCTTTTAAGTTTGTTTAGAGATTTTCATGTCAGTGTAAAATTTAGAAAAGTAGTGTTGGGAGGTAGACAAAAGACAAATTATTGAGTATTAAAATGAAATGGTCCAAATGGAGACTGATGAATATTAAGGACCCCAACTAGTTGGGGATTGAGGCACAGTGCTTGTTGTTTTACTGACATGCTTGTAGGCTTACTTAGTGTACTGCTTCCTGCGACAAGTTAATTGAATCTGTTATTTAACTCGGCCATCAATTGATCTTGCAGAGCTTTCTTGTCTGGCAACTTCTCCTGTCTTTTATTTTCCTTGGGAGAAGATACAGCCTCAACCAGTTGTTTGGGTGCTTTCTCGTGTCTGTTGGTGTTATAATAACTGTAGCAAGGTTTGTGACACAATTTCTCTGTCTATACTTTTGTGAGATTTATGTAACAAACTGAAAAAATTGTTCAAGAGGCTGGAATTTTCTTATTATTGAGATCTGAAGCCTCGCTGTCTATTTAGTTTGTGGTGATAGTTCTTCCTAAATATGTGTATGCTCCTCTTGGATTGGGCCGTGCCATCAAAGCTGGTCAGGCTCATGCGATGCAGCATCATTGATAAATGCACTTATTAAAAAAAAAAGAGTTCTTCCTAAAGTGGTGCTAAAACATGCCGTCATGTGACGTATCAGAAACTTGTTGACGAACTTAGAATTGCTTGGAAGTCCACATCTATCTTCTCTATATTGTTTAGCGAAAAAATACAACAATGTGATTCACTGAAAGTTCAAATGGTGAAGTGTTGCATTTACTGCTTTCTCTTTCTGCATATGGATGATGCTTAGCTGCAGATATATATCATTAGTTTCCCTTTGTCAAAAATTATTTGTCATTGAACTAGAGATTGCAGATACATATCATTAGTTTCCCTTTGTCAAAAATTATTTGTCATTGAACTAGAGATTTTGAGAAACCAATCAGATGTTTCTATAATTCTAAGTATCTACAAGAACCTTGTCTCTGAAGTGTGCATCATCCTAGCACAGTCCAAACTGTTGTCTTGTCCCCACTATTGTGTTTGGTTATGTAGGACTTTCATGTTATTTATTACTTGGGGATGAATGAAATATTTGAAATGATAATCTACTTCCAACAAGAGTTATCCTCTTTGGAAATCTTGAGAAAATCTTTGTTTGCAATGAAGTTTGAATGAGGAACCATGTTCTCAAATAGCTGTTGAATTTCCTGATGATCTCTTACATAATTTGCAGTGGATCTAGTGCTGGTTCTTTGATGGATGGTGGTGTATTTTGGAGTCTTTTGATGATAATTTCTTTTTTGTTACAAGCTGCGGATACTGTCTTGAAGGTTCATTCCTTCCCTTTTTGTTTACTCTCTTCTTTCAATAGGGTTTTGAGGTTTCATCATCTTCATGATTGCAGTATGATTTACCTGGAGGATTCGTTTTCCTTATATGCAGGAAGTAATATTCCTGGATGCTGCTCAAAGGCTGAAGGTAGGCCTGTAGATTGTTTCTATTACTCCCTCTGTTTATTTGTCTAGTTTTGACTTGCACATAGTTCAAATAAGTAAAAAAACTTCTGAATATTGTCGTCTTGAACTACAAATATGTTAGAATGTACCTAAAATCTCTTTAATCTGAACATATACTTATTTTCCTAGTCAGACTTCTCACTCACTCTTTCAGCCTAGAATGCTCGATGAAGTGGTAATTAAACATAAAAATTATAAATGGGATTAGGATGAGCTAATAATTACATTAATATTAATGATACAGTCCATATCCCAAAGTAGTTCACACTTCCACTACTAGAAAGAGTTGTACCTAGACTTGAATGCCTTTAACCACTTGGCCTATGTTCAGTTAGCCCAAAAATGTATGTTGAATTCCTAACTTTTTCTGTTATTACTTGACATACTAAGATCTTATGATAGTTGTCTTAATTTTGCATGGTATAAGCAGGGAGGTAGTGTTGATCTGTTTGTTGTGAACTCGTTTGGATCGGCTTACCAGGTAGGCATCTTATACTGTTTATCATTCACTGTATCCTTTTCCTTGAATGAACTACTGAAACTGGTTTGACAACTTTTGCAGGCAGCCTTCATATGCCTTCTCCTCCCGTTTTTGTCGAAGTTATGGGGTGTTCCATTTACTCAACTGCCAAACTATCTTAGAGATGGTGCTGCATGCTTTTTGAACATCGGCACATTATCCAGTGGTAAGTAGTGAAATAGTTTGAGCTAGCTTCTGATGATGCACAAAAAGGAGAAGCTTGGATTTGAATAATGAACCTTGGACCTAACTCGACCCAAAAGCTAGATCATGCATTTTTTTCTTTCTCAATATTCGAAGATAGAACACTGATTGTAGTTGTTTCTTTATCATCTTGTTCTAGGGTGTGCTGGTGCACCTCTTATACCGCTGCTGTTTATCATTGTCAACATGGGTTTCAATATATCATTGTTACATCTGCTTAAGATTTCCTCTGCTGTGGTATCTTGTCTCGCGTCTACAGTTTCAGGTATTTCATTGACTCTGGCAGATCTAGTTTTAGCTTATTTCAGTTGAAACCTTTTCTTCTAGATGAATATCTAGGCGCTGCTGATCTCAATTTCCCTTGATACTTTTCACTGCAGTACCAATATCAGTCTTTTTATTCACATTACCACTACCATATCTTGGCGTTGCATCCTCCCTGCCACCCGGTTTCATTTCAGGGGCCATCATCCTCGTCCTGGGAATGCTTGTGTATTCTTGGAGACCATCAAGTCGCCTAAAGAATCAGGAAGTTGATTGCCACTGTTAACTAACATCCCCTGCACATTTGAGGGAGATGAAGATACAATATCATTCTCTAACTTCCGCAAGATGTAAAGAGGGATCAAGATGTCCATGGTGAATTGGTTTTAAAGTTCTAGCCTCTCATACCGCTTTTCTAAAAATCGTTATCAATCTGTGGAGGTTTCTCAGGATTATTACTCAAAAAATCCATTGCTCTTTTTGAATGCATGGAGTCTGTACCATTCATGTCCTAAGAAAATTGTTCCAATGCCAAAGTAAAGTTTGTTTGTTGTGTATCTACAGTACAGAAGCAAGGGCGGAGGTAGAAGTTCAGATACGAGTGTAAAACCCAATAGCTTTTAGAACAAACAATCTATTTGTATTACGAAATTCATTGATAGCAAACTTAGAACTAGTTATTAGCACTTGAAGAAGTTCTAAAATTCAGTTTTATGGTTGTTCCACTGCCCTACCCTTTTCATAGTAGTTTTCAACATCATAATCTATTTTTCTTGTAAATTTATCCTTCAAATTGTTGATATGTGATATTGTGTTATGGTTGAAAATGATACAATTTATTCAAACATTGTATTCATTAAAACAATATAGCACGATAAGATATAAAATAGTACAATACGTACAAACCACCCAAACAGAGTGTGGAAGGGCATACTTTTACTTGAGCCAATGCTCTGTCGAAAATAATTTCTTTGACTTCCTAAGATAAGAGTTTCACAGCTCACTTGTAAAATACACTAAATATATTATTGTTGTTGTTATTGGTAAACTACTTATAAAATTTCATCAAAATCAAATATCGAAATTACACTAGATATATTACTACCGTTGTCACCCATAAGATGCATATAAAAGAAAAATAATTTGACACCAAAACACCTTTTAAATACTTATTTTGTCTCAATTTATGCGGTACTTATCATTTTTTGAAAGTCAGATAGTTTAAGTTTAACCAGAAATTCGTATATGAAATCTTTATATATTTATAAACTATGTGAAAGGTATGATAAGTCACGATATTAGGAGACTAAAATATAAGTTTTGTTTACGAAAGACACTAAATCATAATAATTAATAATTAATAATATAAAATATTAAAAAGTATACATGGAAAAATCTATAAACTCTCCAAGTTCAAAAGTTGTAACATAAATTGGGACGGATTGAGTAAATGCTATATTAGTAATCAGATTAGATTTCCAAAATCCATGGAAGTGCCAAAGTAGCAGATACTTATATATACCTTTCAATCTTTGAAGAATTTGCAGAAAATTGATTTCATTATAGCAATCCAAACTTCTCAAAAATGTTGAGAATTTCTTCTTCTTCTTTGCATATTCCATCAATTGGGAGACCAGTTAATTTCATTCTCTCTTTCTTGAATTCATCTTCTCGTAAAGTATCATCCTTTACTCGCTTAGCTTTACTTAACTCGACAACCCTTTTCCCCGATTCGTCTGATCTCCAATTTCCCACCTTCAAAAGGGTGTCAACAATGGTGGGTGGTCGTCATTCTTGTTCGAGAGTAATTACAGGTATTTGTTTGATTCTATGAGTAATTTTTTTTTTGTATTGTACTGTTTTTTGCTGTTTGTAGTTGATGGATGCTCTGTTGAGGTTGAGCCTAGGATAACAGTAGGGTTGGGGGGGGGGGGGAGTTAAGATTTTCGTATGAAAAAGCTAAAAGATTCAACATTTACTATATATACACTCAAAAATTGATCTTTTCTTGATAACTATGGTGTCGGAGCCTCAACTAACTCCATGAGATATCTGTCACCTTTGTTACCTGTTAACTCTATCAATCAAGGCTAAACAGATGGAAAGAAATTGCGGTGTTTTAGTCTCTGGTGGGATTTGGACCTGAGACCTCATGGTTCTTGACCCAAACATATGATTTTGACCTTATGTATATAGTGTACTTTTCCACCCTAGCTCCTTCCATGCCAGTAGGACATGGTTTGAGCTGCAGAAACAGTCTATTTGCAGAAATATTTGGGGAAAGCAGCACGTTTTATAGTTGAAATGTGTGTGAGGGGGTTGGAGGTAGAGTTGCTCTTTCTGATGATCTGTAGACGGTGGCGGAGTTAGGATTTTCAATATGAAAAAGCTAAAAGATTCAACTTTTACTATATATACACACTCAAAAAAGGATTCTTTTTTGATAACTATGGTGTTCGAGCCTCAACTAATTCCATGAGATATCTGTCACCTTTGGTACCTGGTAACTCTATCAATCAAGGCTAGAACAGATGGAAAGAAATCATGGTGTTTTTGTCTCTGATGGGATTTGGAGCTGAGACCTCTTGGTTCTTAACCCAAAGAAATGATTTTGACCTTGTGTATATAGTATACTTTTCCGCCCTAGATCTGTTCATGCCTGTAAGTCATGGTTTGAGCTGCAGAAATTAGAAACCAGTCTATTTGCAGAATAAAGCAGCATGTTTTGTAGTTTAGTGGTACCAAAGTTTGCAGGATGAGGTGCGTGCAAGCCGGTCCGGACACCACTGTTGTCAAAAGAAAAGAGGAAGTGGCTTCATCAATTATCGGAAATGTGAGTGTAGCTTGTTATAGGTTTTGTCTGTCTGAGGTCCTTTGGATCTTGAGATTGCGTAGTGATTGTTCCTGAATCTGAAGGGTGATTAGAGTTCTTTTCCTTTTGCTATCATATGATACATGCTGCTGCTAAGTCTCATAATATATAACTTTCAGCTTCATATAGTGCTGGGAGTGCTCCTGGAGGTGGTCGGGAGATATTGGTACAGCATTTACTTGTCAAAGAAGATGACCAGAAGCTTCTACTGGACCTTCAGAAAAGAACTGCAGAAGGTTAGTTTTCAACTTTATTTCTTAGTAGAAAAGCCCCCGTAACATTTCCTTAATAACAAACTGAGAGCAAGAGGACTAAATCTATAAGCTAATTTATCCAAATGTCACGATTAAATTTGAGAACTGGGTATATTAGTATGAAAACAAGTTTATCTTGATGCTTGTTCTTTTATTTATATTTTTGACTGAAATGCTTGTTATATTCAGGAGAGGACCTAAGTGATCTGGCCGTTGAGTATTCTATGTGTCCATCAAAAGAAGATGGGGGAATGCTTGGCTGGGTGAGAAAAGGGCAAATGGTATTTTTCTTATCATTATCTTCAAAAGTATCTTCCTTATTTTGCTCCTGCTTTTGTTGACAAGAATCAAAATTTTCTTGTGATTATTTTTCCAGAATGTTAATTTTCATACTGATAGGTCTTCAGATGATAGCAAACAAAATAGTATGCATGTGCTGTCCTACAAACATTAGATGGGGATTTGACTTCTCTTAGAAGCTGCATTTTTGGTCACCTGGATACCCGGACTTGCTTAACTTGATTTATTTGTTTTTGTATTTTTCATTTTTTTTTATATTATTAGGTGCTAGAATTTGAAGAAGCTGCTTTTGGTGCACCTCTGAATAAGGTTGTAAAGTGCAAAACTAAGTTTGGGTGGCATTTGTTGCAAGTTCTATCTGAGAGGTAATCAAAGAAATCCAACTTCACTTGAACAACTCAGGAGCCTTGTACTTACTTGTGTCATTGCTATATGCAGGGAGGAACCTGTACTTGAACACATCCAGCCAGATGAGATTCATGTGAGGTTGCAAGATCCCTCTTTCCTGGAAGAGGCTCAATTGATTGATGTTCGAGAACCAGAGGAAGTGTATGAGCTCGTTTTTTTTCTTCCCTATTTTGGAATTCTCACTTGCAGCTTTTATATCTTTTAGTTATTTATTCATTTAAGTCAACAAGCATATTGGACGTAAAATAGAAAAGACTCTGAGCGGCTTTCCAATTAGTGAATGTGGCTTTCTGTTTTGACTTTTTTCCACATGGTTCCTGTCACATGACAAAGACGGGAGAATAGGTGTATATGACTTATGGGAAGACAATAGCTTTTGATGCTAGGTGGAGCTGATCTGTCTTTCAGCCTTCAAATTTCAGGAGAAACTGATAGAAGCTGCCCACCAATCTTGGGAATGCATTAAAACTAACGATGTTGCTCTTAGCAAGCACTTTCAAGAGAAACTGCCTCGAAAGCTAGCATTATCCCTTACAAATGTAGAATTTGTTCTTTATCTGCATCACACCTAGCTTATGGAGTAATAGTAGTAGTAATTGTACTAACAATGATAATAACAAGTTGTGAGTTAATAGACTGATCTTGTTTGCTTCAAAATTAAATTCTTTCAGTGCTCCTCATTAGATATATTTGGTGACATTGTGGAGTTAGAGCATGATACGTAAATGTGGTTGAAGGAGGATGGGGTCACTATATTTTTCTTTAGATGACCAGAATCACGGTTCCACTATTCATTGCTTTTTGTGTTTGTGACAGGGCTCAGGCTTCTTTGCCAGGATTTCAGGTTCTTCCTCTTCGTCAATTTGGAAGCTGGGGACCAGAAATAACTACTAAGTTTGATCCTCAGAAGGACACTTATGTGCTGGTTAGTGCATGTTCTTCGTAGACGCTTCTTTAAACTGTTTAGAGGCAGTATTCTGTTCTTTATGCATTGAGCCACGTGTTTCTCCTTAAACAGAAGTGTTGAACTCAAGATATTGATTGCTTATTTTGTAAAAATCTGGCATGATAACATAGAGGGTCAGATGGGTAAATATGAGTTATTCAAAGATATGCTTCTCCTCTTCCCTTGCCGCTCTTTCCGGTGTCCCTTCTCAAAATCTGTATGTCTTCTATGCAGTGTCACCATGGCGTGAGATCACTACAAGTCGCCAAGTGGTTGCAGACACAGGTAGGATCTTTGCTTTCATTTGTAGTTGGGTATGTCTAATGATAAACCTGTTCTACATGTAATAGAAGGTTTTTGGGTTGCTATCATCCTTATGAGAGTGAGGCATATAGAACAGTTATCTCTCAATAACAGTATATGAAGATGGTCTGTTAGATCTTCACTTTTGGACATCGAGGATAAGTAAAGTGTGATGTGTACTAGAATAAAGTTGGGGTTTAGGTTGAGAATTTGGTTTACTGAAGCATCTCTTCAATTGAGTATGCAAAAAGCCTTAATACCTGTTCATATAGTATATGACACCATTTGACTTGGCAAGGTGTTTAAGAAATGAACGAAGACTTTTGAAACTTGTGGTTTAAAACAATACTTAGATATTTGTGTGGTTGTAAATATTTCATTAAGGGCTAAAGGAAAATTTTAAAATAAAATTATTTCTAATTATAGTAAGGTAACATTCTTTTGGGACAGACTAAAAAGGAAAATGTGCCACATAAATGGGGTAGAGGGTGTATTTATTTTCACAGCATATACTTATGGAAACTGGATCTTTCTAAAAGGTGCTGCTTTAAGATTCTTCCTTCACATAATGACGAACCTAACTGTCTTTATACAACTTGCTGTGAATGCTAAAGCTATTCACGAATAGTACTTAGTATTCCCTCTTGGAAAGGAATTTGACTTAACGAGCTTTTCCTACACCAGCTCATACCTAAGAGGGAAAAAAGGACAGGTTATATAGGACCAACAATAGCTTCTGACCAGAGCACATATAGCTGATGTATTTTGTTAGTGGGTGTAAAGTTTCATATCCAGGGGCTTATACTATTCAATTCAATGTACCTCAAAATGCATGCTACTTTTACATTTAGTCCTCTTACATGTTTCATACACCAAATGATTTGAGAAGTGGTCAAACTAAGTATGATGGTTTACTTCCTGTATGTCAATAGATCTTAGCTGATATTACCACTAGAACATCGATCATAACACAGAAGACAGTCTATGCTGCAATTCTGTCATTGATCATCTTCTCTTGATGAACCATTGTTGCTTCTTCACATTTTTTTTTTTGACTCGGGATTCTCAGGGATTCAGGAAAGTATTTAATGTGGCTGGCGGAATCCATGAATATGCTGTCAAAGTTGATCCATCGATCCCAACTTATTGAAAGCGGGTACTCTTTCATGTCCCTGCTCTTTCCCTTACCCCACCTCCCGGTAACAGAGCTAAGTTTGGACAAAAACCATTTTGTTTTTGATTTGTCCTACAATTTTCTCTCAAATACTCTGGCAACACAATCCATGTGAACTGTTGATGTCAGGACATCTTTTTGTATATATCTCTGTATTTCCAACATGCCTCAAGCATCAAATCATGCAATTTGCTACAGTTTTCACCATATTAGAGATAGCACAAACGGATAATTTTTAAAATTTTCTCCATATTTTGAAATTTTGGTAGATTTTTATAGATGTATTGGTAGTGTTTTTTCACAGCTTTGGCTTGTATGAAGTGGTGATTCACTGATTATCAGCTTTTGCTTTATGTTTCAAATTGGTTTGGCATGAATAATATTCCATTGGAAAGGAGACTTGGAGCAATGACCAAGTTATCTCCGTGTAACCTATAGACTAAAGGTCACGGGTTCAAACCGTGAAATAAGATGCTTGTGTTAGGATAAGTTGCCTATATTACACCTCCTTGGGTTCGTCCTTCCCCAAACCCCCTATAGACTCAGAATGCTTTGTGCACTCTGCACTTTATGAATATACATTGAACTTTAATATATCATGAGATTCTCAACAAGAGAGAATTTTTGTCTGCTGCATCATTCTTTTCTTAGATTAATGTTAGTGTAGAAACTTCATACATCTTTAGATCTCAATTGGTAAAAGGATATTGCTCTTAGTCATAACTCTTTCAACAACTTAAAAATGTACATAAAAATAATATCAAAAAGGTTATTGATTGGAAAACAACACTTAACATGTATCTCTAGTGTTGCACAAAAAATATATGTACACATGTATATATTATACATTATGCTATATTATAGATAGATAGATACATTTAAGACCCCATTGTTTCCAACTCAAAAACAACCATGAAAAGTAACCATTAACCAAAAAAGACCGTCAAATCCCAACCTATCCATCAAATTCTACAATTTTATTTTTGTTTTCACTGCCTTGTCTTCTTCTTTTTTTTTTTTAATATTTTAAACATATAGTTAATTTTCAAGAGCATCTATATCTTTGAAACTCTCTTGAAATTTGGTTTCCCTCCCTTCAATAAAGACACAGATAACTTTACTTCTCTTTTCCCCCAAATTCTTCTGATATCAACAATTATTCGACAAAAACATCCCTTCGTTTTTTTGCGTTTGGCGCTGTTTCTGGATTTCCTTTCTTCATCATAGCTACAAACTCGTCATAATTGATACGACCATCCTGCAAAAAAAATGAAGTTTTTATTTATAAATTTATTTTTAAAAAAATTGCAGAACTATAAATCATTATATGCATAAAGTGTGTGCATATTTAGATGTTCTTTTTGACTTACATTGTCAGAATCAACTTCAGAAATGATTTCTTTTATATCCTTTCCATCATTCATGCCAAACTCTCTTAAAGCTTGCTCTAACTCTTCCATTGTGATGTACCTGATATCCAAAAAACAAAATTATATCTTATAATATAAAGTTGGACAAAAAAATATTTACACAATCATGTCTGTTATGAACTCAAATCTTTTTTTTTTCTGTCCGTCCTCAAGTAATTTTTATTTTGGGGAATAAACTTACCCACTGCTATCCTTATCAAAGTATTGGAAAGCTTTGTAAAGATGTTCTTCTCTGTCCATTTTGTTCATTTGCATTGTTGCTGTAATGAACTCTTCATAATCAATTGTTCCGTTTCCATCAGCATCAGCCTATGATTTTTTCCAAAAACATATACACATCACAATAATTAACTTAATTAGATGGAAGAAGCAAAACTACAAATTGATCTTCATTTATTACTTGTTCATTTAGACAGTTTAATTTTTGACATCAAAATTAAGAACTCCATGCAATAATGTTGAAATCAAACATTAACTTGATTCATATCACAAAACTTGAAATTATTGTTATAGTGGTCGAAATTCAAGGAAAAAAAGAAGTGTTTTAGTATTAAAAAGTCTCATTTTGAAAAACTAAAAGATGTTTAGAGAACTTACAGATTCCATTAATTGCTGGATTTCATAATCTGATAATTTGTTGCCTTGCTTGGCTAATCCTTGCTTTAACTCCTCAAGTGTAATTGTGCCACTATTATCAGTGTCTATTCCTCTGAACATCTGCTTTAATCCCATAATTTCTTCCTCTGAGAGGCACCCTGCGATAACCTGTAAATATTTCCAAGTAAATATATATATATATATACATATTTCTAATGAATTTATACTTTTCATGGTGTACATTTAAGTATTATGCACTTATGATGCTTAATTTTCTTACCCCATCAAGTCAAGTTACTTACAAATGAGTTTGACAGAAAATATAGAGACAAACAATGACGTTTAATCGTCTGACTTACCCGAAGAGCAACTTTCTTGAACTTGTTCATAGCTCTAAAGTTCTTGAGTTTATTCAGAACAGCATTGTCAAGTGGTGTATCTGGTGCTTCTCCATCCTCCTTGATCCATGGATGATCTAATTATATTATAATACATATTACAATTAATTAGTTAGAAAATTGAATATGCAAAAGAAATACTGATTCAATACCTCTAAGTGTGTGTATGTGTGTGTATATATAATACTTACTTAGGACTTGGGCTGCAGTTAACCTTTGACTGGGATCTGAATTCAACATTTGTCTAACAAGGTCCTTAGCTCCACTAGATATTGAAGGCCATGGATCACTTGAAAAATCAACATGTCCACGCAATATTGCATTGAATATTCCATTTTCAGATTCTGAAACACATGAATATCTTCTAATGAGTTTAAGTTCTATATATATTAACTGTATAGATGATTCGGGACTCCAAAGCAAGATTAAGGTATCCTCTTAGATAAGAAGACTTAAAGCATCAATCAAGAAAAAACGCTTGGTAACAAAAGGAATCTCTCTTTTTGGGTTAAGTGTGCTCATTTCAGTATGAACTGTCTATCCTGGAACATGATGGGGATTAAAATAGAAAGAATGTGAAACGTTGGTGCTACTGGGTTGATTGTATTAGAGGATATACAATCAGATAATAAATTTGTGTAATTTAGTTACCTGCCCAAAAAGGAGGAACACCACAAAGAAGAATATATAACATAACCCCAATACTCCAAATATCAACTTCTGGACCATATCTCCTCTTCAACACTTCTGGTGCTATGTAATATGCACTCCCCACTATGTCTTTAAACACATCTCCTGTAACATAGAAAGTAAAAAAAACTAGAAGGTTAAGGATATATATAAAGAGGAATATAGTTTTGTTAAATTCTACAAGATTCAACAAATATTCAAGATCCGCCTTAAACAATTTATGATGCATGATTGAGAATGTGTGTATGTTAAAAACACACACAAGATTCGAAGGTTATTTATGATATGTTAGATATATTTAACTCTTGTATTATTTTTCTTTGAACTTCGTTCCGTTGTCATATAAAATGAATCAAATGGAGTAGATAGGTGTTACCTTGCTTGTAGAACACAGAAAGACCAAAATCAGTAGCCTTGAGAGGTGCATCTTCATCCTTGCTAAGTAGGAGGAAATTTTCAGGTTTAAGATCTCTATGAATGACCCCCATTGAATGACAAGTATGTACGATTTGCACAATTGTTCTTAACAATGAAGCTGCTGCTCTTTCTGTATAATGCCCTTTAGCTATAATCCTATCAAAAAGTTCACCTCCAGCACACAATTCCAAGACCAAATGCACAGAATGTTTGTCCTCATAAGCTCCTTTGAGTTCAACAATGTTTGGTTGTTCTGTCAAATGGTGCATAATTTGCACTTCCCTCCTTACATCCTCAATATCCTCTTTATTCACTAATCTCCTCTTGGCAATTGTTTTGCATGCAAATTGCTCCCCTGTTTGTTTGTGTGTGCACAAATGTGTTACACCGAATTCACCTCTTCCTAGTTCTTTTCCTAGGGTGTATGTTGCCTTTATATCCTCCATTGGCCTGCCTAATACTGGTCCTATTGGGGCTGCCTTAGATGGCTTTGAAGAATGGTTTGGTGATGCTTGTGGTGGACCTTTTGATGGCGTGGTGGAACCTTGCATGTCATTGTTTCCTGCATGTGACAACACCAGATATCATTAGACACCGCTGCATTGGAATTTCTCAGTAATGATATGTCCGTGTGCATATGCATCTTGCGACCATGTGCACACACACATACCTCTGTTTTTATGCGTGTATTAACAAGAAAAGAAATGTCATCACACATTCTTTCCTCGAGAAATTTCAATATAACGTGAGTGTATCTGCATGTGCATTTTGTAAGCATGCACCCTAGTCCATATTTGTGTTCTTATGCATGTATATTAACAATAGATGTCATCACACATGCATTTCCTGAGAATGTAATGACAGATTTTTTTCTTTATGCATGTAACAAAAGATACAATGAAACACCATTTCGCTGAATAACTTTCAATATAATACATCTGTGCACGCGCTGCATATGCATTTTGTGAACATGCCATCAAGCCTATTTCTGTTTTTATGCATGTATTAGCAAAAGATGTCATCAGATTACTTTCAATATAATACATGTGTGCACTCGCTGCATATGCATTTTGTGAGCATGTCATTGCGCCTATTTATGTTTTTATGCATGTATTAGCAAGAGATGTCATCAGATTACTATTTCATCCAAAATTTTCATATATAATGTGTGTGTATACATATATAGGCTGACACTGCTTGAAAATGATGAAATTTTAGAAATCAAGATTTGCGTGCATGCCTGCATGTGATTCTCCTTGTTTTGAATATGATTGTCCAATTACTTCATTATTTTCTGCAGGACTAGTCTCTGCCTTTGAGCAACAACCCCCCATTTTCTTTGGGACAAAAGGCAAAGAGAAAAAGATCCTTTTTTTTTTTTTCTTTTGGAGAAAGGGGAAATGGGATGTATCCCAGAGGGGAAAGCAAAGAAAGGGAAAAATGGGGGGTTTGAAGGGAGCCTAAAAAAAAAAAAAAAAAACTAAAAAGAATTTGTTAGAGAATTAAGAGTTTCATTATTGGTTTGGAGAGAGTTTCAACAAAACACAAACACAAACAAATTAGAAAAGGGGAGAACTTTTATGATGAAATAAGGAAGTCATTTGCTTAGCATTGATTCAGAGAGATTGTAGGACTAAATAAATATTAAAGAAGTTTTTTTTTTTTTTGAGAAGGTAATGATTGTTAAAGAATTTTTTTTTATTTTTTTTTGGATAAATTTTTAAAATGTTGTTGAAAACTTGTGGAAGGAATCAAGTTTGAGTCTTCTTATTTGTGGTGAAATAAAATTCATATTAATTATTGTTATTTAAAATAATAACAATAATGGTTCATATTAGTTGTTTATTGTTTTCATAGTGGGTGAAATCATAAAACTTTGTCTAGGTAGGAAAAGGGAACATCGGATAGTTGGTCTAAGTGTGTGTTATAATATATAGATGGTCGATGGTGATAGTTAAGGTATGAAACTTATGAAAAAGTTGTAATTTAATGTATTTTATTCATTAACATGTTTAGACATTTTCACTTAGGTTTTGAGGTGTTCATGCTTTTTTAAAAAAAAAAAAAAAAAATTCGTTGAATGTTCGATACTTATATTAGAGTTCGACTCAATGCGTATTCGCGTCGAAAAGTGTCACATTAAGGAGTAAAGGTGACTCCATATCCAATGGGCGTCCATGATCTATGTATACCTTATGTTATAAAAAATGTGCATATAAAATCCTTGAAGATAGTCCCTTAATAAAATTGTGTATTAAAATTCTTTTTTTTTATGACAAAGGAAATTCGTAGTTGCTATTCTTTGGGTGTATACAAGGTAAACTCTCACTCATATGCAATAGCTAGCATATTACATAGGAGAGTAATTTGCACTAGGCAAGTTTGGTGTGACGAACTCGACAAGTGAGTTTTGTGGTGAAGCTACTTTTTATTTTACGTTATATTATGATATTATTCAAGGAGAATTATGCCTCAAAAATTAGTTGTGAGATGGAAGAATTGAAGATCATTTAAGTGTCATATTAAAATTGATGGATTCAAGTCTAATATTTTGTAATAGACTCAAAACAAACCACCATGCTGCATATTTGTCGTTCTTGATGATTTTGTGCTAGGTCATTTAGCCTTGAACCAACATTGTAATACTAGTTTCGCCATCTAGGGCACGACGAGTGACAGTTGGTTGGCTCTGATACCATTGATACAATCCAAGGAGAACCAACTTCATACTTGTTAAACCTTATTAAGGTCTTTCTTCCATGTTCATTTCATCTCCTAACTAAGTTATAACAAGCGAGTCAAAATTTTCACTAAGAGGAATCAAAATATTCAAACATAAAAAAGTAAATCAAGAAATTCAAAATACGTGACATATGTATGTTTATATGATATATGATAAGCAAAACAATTATAATCTATCTTTTCCTACTTTAGTTTACACATCTAGTTTCCAAAAGAGTTAATAATTAAAAATACACTTAAATTATTATTTTTTTCAAATTTAATACCTCAAGTATTTATTTATTTATTTTTACCTACCTCAATTATCACTCTTATTGTATTAAAACATATCTCCATGTCAAGTTAGTCAAATACTTATTGTTAATCGATAACAGACATGTGTACATTAACTCAACATTAAACTATACTTAAATTTTTAATACAAATTCGTGAAAATGTGATAATTTAGATATGTTTTTGACGGTTCATAGTCATAAAGCATGTGGCAAGCTAAACTTCACCTCATTTTTTTTCAAAAATAAATGAATAAATTAATTAGAGAAAAATATAAACCTATTATATTTATCAGAAAATGCATTATAATCTCTTCTAAAGCCTTTTTTTTCACCATTTTTCTCCTGTCTTTTCTTCCTTGTGCTTCATGGAAAAAAGAAATGAGGTATGTTTTAGATTAAATTTTTGAGAAATTAATATTTTTAAAAAAGAAATTATTAACTTTCTCCATTAATTCTCATAATTATCTTCAAGATTAGCAACAAAATCATTTATGGAGATTGTAATTCTTTGTTATTTTCTCAAATATTTATTTTTACTTTTTGTTTAGATTTTATGATTTTTGTTAATGGAAAATGGAAG
Source organism: Solanum sejunctum (assembly GCA_025642045.1). Lineage (NCBI taxonomy): Eukaryota > Viridiplantae > Streptophyta > Magnoliopsida > Solanales > Solanaceae > Solanum > Solanum sejunctum. The sequence goes on along the minus strand of JAOTQJ010000011.1, from coordinate 22,578,674 downwards.
AGAAAATAAATCTTCTAGATTGAGCCGCTTTATGTTTTTAAACATAGGAGTTAGGCTGCGTATATCCGACCTTCCCTCACCCCGCAATGATCGGGAGCCTTTTGAGGATCTGGGGTATGTTGTTGTTATTGTATTGATTTAGATGGCAATGATAGATAGAATAATTATTTTATGGCTTTTAATGATTTGTTTAGAAATTTGTTCATTCAATTTTTTTGATTATTTAAGATTAATTAAGGTGGAAGAAGAAATAAATGTTTTAATGGAAAATGATATTGAAGATAGAGCAATTAATTTCCTTTTTTGATCATCTTAAATGATCATGCTTCACCATCTTATTGTCAATGTTTTGATCCTCGTTATCATCTCATCTAAAAATTTATATCGTGATTATATAAAATATTTATTTATTTAATTATATTTTCTTGATACATAATGAATAGTGATGAAATTGATGTTAGGACAAAGGTGCATGTTTTGAGAACTGAACGATTATTTCATCTAAAAATTTAATTTATTAAAGATAGACACATGATCGTATATTCAAAAAATAGGTTAATAGTTCTTATCTATTCACATGACTCACGATACCTAGGGCCGAAAGGGTTCATCTGAATTAATTTCATGAATATATATCTTAATGGATTTATATTTACTCTTGACCAAATGACATTATTCTAACCATTTATAGAAAAATGGTCCAAGAAATGTGCCTCAATTTGGAGCGTGGGATAACAATGGTGGAGGAAATGTTGGTTATACTGTGGAGTTCTCAAAAGCTCGTGCCAACAAACAACATCAGCTTAAAAATGGTTTAGACGCACATCACGAGTTGAAAAACGATAAAGAATTTCAGTATCAGGAACCAAAAAATGGTTTGGATGCATTTTACGGGTTGAAAAATGATAAGGAATTTCAATATCAGCATCATAATAATGATTTAGACGCACATCATCAGTTGAAAAAACACAATAAGAAAGAAAAAAATGATTTAGGCACATATCATGAATTAAAAAATAATCAAGAATTTCAACATCATCGACATAAAAATGGATTAAGCGCACATCACGAGATGAGAAATGACCAGGAATTTCCTAACAATATGGTAAGAATATTTCTTTTTTCTCTTGTCGACAATCCCACTAGGAGGTAACACATTTCTACTTTTCATTCTATTCTCATGGTTCGAATTTGAGATTCTTTGGATTAAAGATTGAAGGTCACTTTACGTATAATGAAACTGTCTTATTTAATTAATTGATTACAAGTAGTTGATAAGTATTAAATGTTGAAAGATGAAAATCGATTTATATAAATAAGCAATCACATGTTAGGACATAGTAACCATACAACAACAATTACTACAACTCATTTACAAACAAGTTGAATTTGAATATATTCCATTTTTCACGGTTTCTCTAGTAAATACTAATTTCACATCATAATATATCACGTTCATCATCTATTTATCGTTCAATCATCCAATGTATGTTGTATCACATACAATTATTAACCAAATGGTCTTTTTTTTTTCTTACAAAATGCAGAAAAATGGATACAAATCTGTACCTCAATTTGGAATGTGGGATCTACCAGCAGCTGGAGGTGGTGCAGCAAGTTACACTGTAGAATTTTCGAAGGCTCGTGTCAACAAGAAACAACACAAAAATAATGATCTTTTAGCGCGACCTCCTAGTATTGATCATGAGCAAGAAGAAATTAGGAAGCAACATGAGGAGTCATGCATGGTACGTAAGACTTATTACTGTCTGTCAGTGCATATAACTTAAATTCACGTACATAATGTATGGCTTGTCACAAAACACCTTCAATAGGGACAATGTAGCACTATGGTATTAAGGTTAGACTAGAATCAACACAACACGTATACATATATTTGATTTTTTTGGTACAAGACACATACATACAAAAGAATTGTCATTTAATTGATGACGTAAAATTCTAAATTCGTCTCTGAAACTGTAACTAGGGGCAGAGCTAGCTCATTGTTAGGGGGTTCACCAAACATGCACCCCCTTCAACTAGTTTGGATGTCTACTTCTTTAAATTTTGAACCCTCTTAGTGAAAATCTTAGCTCTGCCACTATCTGTAGCCATAAACATTATTGTGTTGATTCAAACTCCCTTGTCTATCTTATATTATGTTTTTCTTTTTCTTGTTGTGTGCAGAGGAAAAAGAACATGCTGACATACCTCAATTGTTGCATGAGGCCTTGAACCCTTCTTTTGTAAGTCCTGAAAGAGGCTATGTATGCAAGTTAACCACACATTTCTTGCTTTCTTGAGCAAGTGTAAAAAAAAAATCATGAAAACTATCTATGTTATATAGATCTACATATTGTATTATTATTTCTGGTATTAGTATTTTTGTGGGAAAACAATAGTCTTATTTTCTTGAGTCGAGAGTCCGCCGAAAGCAATATTCCTATTCAAATCCTACCATCCACTTATGGAATGAGGGGCAAAGTCATCTATTGATCCGGGATTCATTTTATATGTATATATAGTAGATGTCGAATTTTCTTCGGCAAGTTCACTTCAGGTTTTGAACCCCTAAATCAAAATTCTAACTCCACCATTCAAAATGAGAGTATGTATGTTGTTTTTGTAAAAAAGAATCTTATTTTTGTGTTGTTTAATGTAGCTATACACCATATGTTATTAATTTGTTTCTACTATTTATGTAAAACCAAAGCAAATCAAATATGCTATTGAAGCTCACCTTGGTCAAACCTTTGAACTAAATCAGGGATGCAACTAATATTCATCTAAGGACGGTCAGATGAACACTCTTCGTTAAAATTTTTTTTCGAATGTACAGGTTATATATATATCAATTGTTGAACACTTTGATACAAAAATCACTCACCATGTTCCAAAAGTATAGACACCCTTACGAAAACGCTGGATCCGCCAATTGAACCAAATGACCACCATTAAAAAACGATAACTACACTTCAATATCAAACAAGTTAAAATTGACTATATATGATCATCGTAGAGGATTCATATGAATCAACTAATTTTACATTCACTACCAATCCACCTCTCTTTTTATTCAGACTTGAGACAGACAACATAATCAACAACCCCATACTAGCAAAATCCTCAAACATACATTATTAGGTGAGAAAATAATTCGACAGGGGTGACCTGAGAACACATGTTAGAAATATAGAATCATCAAGAATGAAAAATAACATGTGATCTCAAGTTGCCCCTATTGAATACTTCCACCAATATTAGAAGATTCAATATTGATTGCCTCCAACTTTTTCTTGCCAAAAATTGTTTGATTTAGATTAGATATTTATAGTGAGGATATTGGGATATGTTTAATATTTAAACAGTGTACTTTTGAATTTTTCTTAACTATAAAGTACAACTTTTGTACTCCACACAACGTTACTTCATAGTTTGTACTACAAATAATTCTAGTTTTGTATTTTCTTTCCGTTTATTAGAAGTAGATTCAAAATTAAATATTTGATAGATTCGATTGTTGTCTAAGATTTAAAATATTAAGTTTATTTTGTATCAAAAATATTGAATTGAAATGAACTTGTCGATAACATCGCATAAATATAAAGTACAACTTTTGTACTCTACACAACGTTACTTCATAGTTTGTACTACAAATAATTCTAGTTTGTATTTTCTTTCCTTTTATTAGAGGTGGATTCAAAATTAAATATTTGATAGATTTTGTTTAAGGTTTAAAATGTTAAGTTTATTTTGTATCGAAAATATTGAATTGAAATGAATAACGTCGCATAGATTTTATAACTTTAAAACCGACTCTGCTGGGGATCGAACCCAGAATCTCTGGTTCCGTAGACCAGCGCCTTATCCATTGGGCCACAGAGTCAATTTGTCTTATTTTGCCTGATAATCTTTAATATTTGGAAAAGTTAAGTGTATTAGCAAAAATAATGTATACCTTAATTTCGTCTATTCATAGTATCTTATTTGGTACAATTTTTATGTTGGATATAATATTAGTTATACATTGTATTAAAGTGTGTATTACTAATAATATACATTTCTATCACTAGTAATGCAAAGAAATTTTGATGCATGCATTAGCATGTTAAAGTCCGAGTTGCCCCTCAAAACTTCTTTTTAACATCTTCTCTATCATATCTGTGGAATATATTTTTGTAAATAAATATTTTCTTATAAAAGTTTATAAAATACATGTTATTTTTAATATGTCAAATCAAATACTGCATAAGGAATATTTTTTCATAATTAATGCATGTACTACTGAGCTCTATTTGGCATTATTCTAGTACATTTTGCCAAAGATGACCCCAAATTACTATTTTTCTTTTCTCATCAGTTTTTTCAATATTTTTGGACATACAGGTTGGTGATATGTTATAATAACAGAAGTAGGAAAAGGAAGGAACTACAATTTCACCAACTACTTCACTTAAATATTAAATTTAGTTCAACTTTTATCACTTGAAATAGACCTTTAAGGACATGAGATGCATTGTATGGATCATATGACCTCAAACATGTTGCAACTTTACTCCTCTGGTTTATGTACCATATTTATTGGATTAAGTTCGTAAGTCGAGGATCTATCGAAAACAGATAGTTATGCTTTTGACAAACTTATAAACATGTATATCTTGATTCAGTTGTACATGCCATTTTCTTCTACCAATTCAAAGGAAAAGTATCAAAACTTTTGCACTCACAAATAACAATTCATGTGCTTCAGAAGAGATAACAGAATGTGCACACTATTGGTGTTTATATGGCAAGTCAATTCTTGCGCGCTAAAGCAGCTGCGATTCCACCAACCACAACTCCGACAGCAGTAGCAGCAATGCCGATGCCAATAACTCCATCTGTTTCAGACAGCGACATGCATAACATTAATCAACCTTCAACTGAAACGAGATACGATAAAACAAAATGACATTGAGGATTCCATTTTGCTACCTTTGGTAATTTTTTCTTCAATTGTTTTCTTGAGGGTCAAGGCCTGCCTCCAATCCGGTGCAATCTGTAGATTTACCAATTTAGGAGAAATGAACTATCCCAGTATGTGAAAAACAAGAGCTTCAGAGTTGCAGGGAAGCAGTTCAAGTATGCAATTTCACTAAAAATGCACTGAAGAAAACTTTAATCTTCAGAAATGATGCAAAGTTTACAGCCCGTCCGCATTAATGTCAAGGGTGAAACAAGGTAAGAGAAAAGATCAAACCTCCAAACAACGATCAACAAGCTGCCTGCTTCTTGGGAAGTCCCCACTTCTATAGTAACCAACAGCCAGAAGATAAAGCTTTTCTCTCATTTGCAACGGGCTGCTACTGCCACCCAAAGAAGCTGTAAATGACAAAATAAGTAATGAACAAGGGAAGGAGAAGTTAAAAGTGGAGAAAACGGGAAAAGGAATATGAACTATGGAAATGTAAAAGCTCAAAACATTCAGGAAGTTCTTCATGAAACTTCCCCAGTTCAGGGCAAGGAAATGTCAGGGTGAGGGAATGAATGATGTGGCATGTAGCCAAAAGCAGAAGGAAGGGAAGAAGAAAAAAGTTGAATAGCTCTACTATACTGACTTTCAAGCATTGCTATCCCACGCTGTATATCTTCAGGCCTTCTTGAATGAACAAGAGCCCAAGACAAACGCATAATGCATTCACTTTTAATGTCATCAGATGAGCCTTTCTCTGCCTCAGCAACTTCACGTTCACAACCCTGTAGACACATCACAACTTTGATTCTTCAAATACTAACTATATTCCAAAACGATTGCAAGAAACTTGAGAGTCAGTTTACATTAACATCATTGCATATGGAACTGCAAATCATTTAGATGTTCTATGGGCTATCTCCTGATTTATGCAACTTTCAGCAAGATCCACAAAGAAAATTACTGTAGGCTTGTCCTGTAGTACATGATATGTTAACCATTTTATCATCAAGAAAAATTGCTGGAACGCATATTTCTTACGGTGCTGATCAACATTTTTAAAACCTGGACCATACTACCCAATTGGCTTCACTGTTACTCAATAAAGAAAACAGGACATTTTGACCTCCATAATCATTCTGGTAGTTAAACTGCTCTAACAAGTAAAAACTAAAGGACCTGCCAGTTGAACCAGAGTGTTGACTCATATGGTTGGGATTCAAATGTGCACAAAAGAAACTAAAATCTGAAAAGTAAAGATCCTCAAGTCACTGTTCAGTATCACCATGCAATGCTCGACTACCACCCACAGTGTGCTTTCTATATAATGGAGCAAGGATAATTGGCTGAATATTTTGTCAACCCTCAACTTTTAATTGACTATATCATTCTTGAAAGATCATTAATAAGTATTCAACCACTAAATATCATTTAGAAGTAGTAGTACTTCTATCTAACAACCAAACTTCAATTGCAGAAAAGAGAAAGGAAGCAAGTGATCACAATCAGTAAACTGTTTCCTATTTAGTATCGAAGTTTCCAGGATATAATTAGAACTGCAATAAAATGAAAAGAGTCCTATGTGAAACACTTTTTCTTTGCTTTTGTTCATGTTTCTCTTCAGCAAAATAGCCAAATCACCAAAGTTAATACAGAAGTTTAACGATACCCAAAGAAAGAAAAAAACAAAATTAGGATCTTCGAATCATTCTACATCTTTTAACTTTTGGTATTGGGATCTTTAATTATGAAGATTCTCAGTTTACCATCATGAACAGAAAACACATTATGCATATAACAACGTGACTCATGAACCTCACTACCAAATAAGAACAATCAATCAATTAACTATGCTTCCAAGCTAATTGGAATGAATTATATGATCCTCCATACACATACCACACAACTTCGATTCTAGCTAAGAACATTGATCTATCCAAACTAGTTATGATCCACAGCTCGATTCCTCTACTCCGACATTTCTACACGAACAAACATAGAAAACTATACATCTTCTCTTTCACATCATACAACAATAAAATTAAATACTAATACAAATTTCAAACAATTAATCCATTTTTTTTTGTTAAGCACATTTAACCCAAATTTCATCTCTAATCTCAACACACAGAATTGGTTAAACAATTTTTCAAAACAAAATATTATAAAAAAAAAGGTAGTAGAATTTTACATCAACAACATTCCATGAGCTCAATTTCAGATAAACATGAACAATGAGTGGATTACTCAAACATTCACTCAACTAATAATTATTATCTCAAAAACTCACATTTTTACTTAATTTCAATCATTTTCAAATCCAATAACGAATCAACTCACTAACAAATTCGCAAATAACAACAGCATAGAAATTAACAACAATTTCCAGTAAACGCTCAAATCTGTCAATCAAATCAAATAAAATTCGAAAAACAAAACTTACAGTGACTATATCAGAGTCGCACCAAGGAATTTGATCTCCACCGGTGAAGAAATCTCCGATCGATTCGAAGAATTTCCCGATTTTGGCTTCCATATTGTTGAATTTGTTCGAAAGGAGAGGGAAAATTGGCTAAATATGCAAAGTACAAGTGCCAAAAGTTAAATAAAAAAATAGAGCTTCCTCGTTAAGTTTATTTGCTTGGAAACTAAGGAAGAGAATAGGAAAATAAAACCGTGTGAGAAATTTATAATTTATGAAAAATATAATTACCTTAATACTTTACTAGTTTAAGTACTTGCGTCATGCACGATTGATACGGAGAAAATTAATTTTCTCTTTATTTTGATATCAAAATATTAGATAAATTAATTTGTACTGTTACAGGTATCGTAATTAAGTTTATAAATTTAAGTATTAAAACTAACAAAATATTCAAAAGTAAGTAAGTTATTTCTAGATAGAAAAATTAATATTATTAATTTATTGCAATCTTCTCTGAAACTCACCCTTCTTTATACTGAGGAGGGCCGACATCCCCATTTCGAACCTCATCCATTTTTCATTTTTCATCTAACTAAAAATTTCATATTAGAAGAAGAATCATAGTGCGACGGAAAAAAGTGGCATTTGATTGTAATCCACCTTATCCGATAAGTTACCTAACAGAATTTGAAACTTTGGCTCATTTTCGTTATTCTTAAACCAAGCTCTCCTAGATTACAATATCAAAGGAGGATGTTGTAGATGCATGGGGTGAACACCACTTCTTTTAAGGCTAGAAGACCACTAGAAGACAATCAGGACTATAACATGTTATCAAAGAAGCACACTGAACGATCGTGCTTCGACGGTTAAAAACCTCTATTAATGTAATATAGTTGAAGTTCTAATAATCTTCAATAATATTTTTAGATTATAACATTGTTTTTCGATATAATTGGCTTCTCAATAATGCTTAATCTTTTAAGAAATAATCAAGCATTGTCTTTTTTATTTTTGCATACAAAAAAAGAATAATATATTCAATTTCGTGGCATACTTTATACGTTCTTCAAGAATTTTATAATGTAAAGATTTCATTAAATATAATCAACTAAGATCAAGAGTGTGTTTATAAGCTTGACTTGATTAATAAACAACCAAAAAAAGTATCTTAATTAAATTATATTATGACTTGATCCCCTTCATATGTATATTTGGTAATTAAAATACTATAAATTTTAATGAATGAAAATGATGATCATTCAATTGTAAACCTCAAAAATAACGACATAAATTTAAAACTTGTTATATTTAATTAACAACTCATGTGAGCAGTATAAAGATGCAAAAAATGAAAGTGAAATCTTTCGATCATAATCAAATCTTATATGATCATAAAAATACTAACTTTTCTTCTCTTTAATAAATGAAAATTTTTATATTAATAATCAATCTATAGTTTATATTTGAGAATTTAATTGCGTCTCTTGCTTAAAAAATGATAATATATATTATTAAAAAGTAAAAAGGAAAAAATATATTTATTATGCTTTCAGACTTAATACTACAAGTCACTTGGTGAATGAATACTTTTATTAACTTGGTGTTAGATGAATTGATGATGAAGCTCTTGATAGAGTTTAAGGATGCCTTTCTTTGTTCATTAAGATAAATTAAGATAACTTTGATGTCTAAATTAAAATTGACTTTACACATATTTAAATTTATGAAACCATATTTTGAAAACTAATTTAAAAATAATAGATGTATAAAAAAATATTAAAAATTTATATATAAATTAAATAAGGATAATTTTAATTTTTTTATATTTATTCTTGCGCTTTCGTTCGTTAGGATTAGGATATCTTTCCAAGGAGCTCTAAAAAAGAGTGGGTCAATATATAACAATTTGACTCATCATTAAAGCAAGTCCAAGATCATGCAAAGACGATTCTCTTTTGATTCACGAAATGTGATATGAAAATACGATAAAAGTTCACGTGAAAATTTGAGAAAATCGCCTAATTCATGTTTTAGTGTCCATAAAATGCTCTTAAACAAAGTAAAACGCACGTTAAGCCTACTAGAACTATTAGTGGTGTCGTTACGAGCGGCTTTGTAATGTTTTTTAGAAAAAATAGCCCGGAATCTCGACACCTTCAAAATTTGGCAAGGTCGGGGGCTCCATCGTAACTTTCTCGATAAGTCATACGAATGGTATATAACGAGTCCGTCAAGAGTCCCAAATGACATGGTGGCGCCACAAGACGTCTGGTAGGATTTTTGGGGCTAAACAAAGGGAAACAAGCGAATTTAGCAGTCTTTCGTGAGTGTTAGCCCATGAAATTTGGAGCTGCTTGGGAATCCGAGCTAATTTTGCCAAGAAATTACACCAACCCATCTGTAACGAGATCGGCAAGAGGCCTAGATTACCCGATGGCATCGCGGGATGCTTGGTAAAATTTTATGGGCCAAGCAATCAAAATTAGAGATTTTGACAGTTTTTCGTGGGTGTTAGCCCACAGTTTTTGGCATTGCCCAAGGATCCGGGCCAACTTTTTCAAAAATTTACACTAGTACATCTGTAATGAGGTCAGAAAGAGGCCTAGGTGGCTCGGTGGCACCGCAGGACACCTAGTAGGATTTTATAGGCCAAACAACATAAAAAAAGACGATTTTGGCTATTTTTAGTGGGTGTTAGCCCACGGTTTGTGACACTGCCTTTGGATCTGGGTCAACTTTCCCAAAGGCAAGAGACCCAAGAGGCCCGGCGGCAGTGGGGGAGGCCTCGTAGGATATTATGTACTAAGGAACAGGAAACAGGCGATTTCAATAATTTTTTGAGGTTAGTAGCCCATGGATTCTAGCACTGCAGGGGGCTCCATTGGAAATTTCTCAAAAAATCATACGAGTGGGTCCGCAATAAGCCCAGCAAGAGGCACAGGTGGCCCAACGACGGGGGGTGGGGGGGTGGAGGGGGGCCTGGTAGGATTTTATGGGCCAAGAAACAGAAAACATGCGATTTCGACAGTTTTCTATGAGTGTTAGCCTATAGATTTTCGGGTTGCATGGGGGTCCGACGCACGATTCTCAAAAAATCATTTGGATGGGTCCACAATGAGCTTGTCAAGTGGCCAAATAGCCCGGTTGCGTTGGCAGAGGCCTGATAGGTTTTTATGGGCCAAGGAATAGAAAACAGGTGATTTCGATAGTTTTCTATGGGTGTTAGTCGACGAATTTTGGGGCTGCAATGGGGTTCGACACAAAATTCTCAAAAAATCATACGGGGGAGCCGCAACGAGCCCAGCAAGTGGCCAGGTGGCCCGACGACATTGGCGGAGTCCTAATAGGATTTTATGGGCTAAGGAATAGGAAACAGGCGATTTAGACAGTTTTCTTTGGATAATAGCCCACGGATTTTGGAGCTGCATGGGGGTCTGGTGTAAAATTCCCAAACAATTAGGCCGGTGGGGCTGCAACGAGCTCGACAAGTGGCCCGGCGGCGTTGGAGCAGGCCTGGTAGGATTTCATGGGCCAAGAAAATGGACACAAGCAATTTCGACAATTTTTTGCGGGTGTTAGCCCACAGATTTTGGGGCTGCATGGGGGTCCAACGTAATATTCCCAAAAAATCATATAGGTGGATCAGCAACGAGCCTGGCAAGTGGCACAGGTGGCCCGGCGGCATTGGCGGAGCCCTGGTAGGGTTTTATGGGCTAAGGAATAGGAAATAGGTGATTTCAGTAGTTTTCTGTGGGTGTGAACCCACAGATTTTAGGGTTGCATGGGGTCCGGTGCAAGATTCCCGCAAAATCATATGGGTGGGTCTACAATAAGCCTGACAAGTGGCCTAGGTGGCCCCGCAACATTTCTGATAAGATTTTATGGTCCAAGGAATAGGAAACAGGCGATTTCGGTAGTTTTCTGTTGGTGTTAGCCCACGAATTTTGGGGCTACATAGGAGCCCGATGCAAGATTCTCGAAAGATCATATGTCAGGATCTGCAACGAGCCTGACAAGTGGCTTAGGTAGCTTGACAACGTTGGCGTAGGTCTGGCAAGATTTTATTGGCCAAGGAATAGAAAACAGGCGATTTTGACAGTTTTTTGTGAGTATTAGCACACGAATATTGGGGCTGCATGGGATCCGATGCAAGATTCCAAAACGAACATACGGATGGATCCGCAACAAGTCCGACAAGTTGTCCAGGTGGCCCGACAGCATTGGTGGAGGCTTGGTAGGATTTTATGGGCCAAGGAAAAGGAAATAGGCAATTTCGACAGTTTTTTATGTGTGTTAGCCCACGAATTTTGGGGCTATATGGGGGTCTAGTGTAAGATTCCCGAAAAATTATACAGGTTGGTCCGCAACGAGCCCGACAAGTGGCCTAGGTGACCTCGCGGCATTGCGGAGGCCTGGTAGGATTTTATGGCCAAGGAACAGGAAACAAGCCATTTCGACTATTTTCTATTGGTGTTAGCCCACGAATTTGGGGGGTGCATGGTGGTCCAACGCAATGGGCCAAGGAACAGGAAACAGGCGATTTTAGCAATTTTTAGTCGGTGTTAGCCCCCGATTTATGGGTGAAGCAACACTTGTTAGCCCCAGACACTTGTTAAGATTTTATGGGTGAAACAACAAGAAATAAGCGATTTCGATAGTTTTTTTTGGGTGTTAGCCCACATTTTATGGTGCTATCCAGGGATGTAGACCAACTTTCCTAAAATATTACACTGATCCGTCCTTAATAAGCCCAACAAGAGCTCTAGGTGGCCCAGTGGTGCCGCAGGACGCCTGGTAGAAGTTTATGACCAAGCAACAGGAAACTAACAATTTCAGTAGTTTTTCATGGGTGTTTGCCCATGATTTGTGGTGCTGCCCAGGGATCTGGGCTAACTTTCCTAAAAAATTACATTGACCCTTCCGTAACGAGCCTATCAAAAGTCGCAGGTGGCCTGACGGTACCACAAGACGCCTGGTAGGATTTTATGGGCCAAGAATCAGGAAATAAACGATTTTGATAGTAACACCCACGATTTTTAGTGCTGTCCGGGGATTCAGGCCAACTTTCCTAAAAAGTTTACCGATCCTTCCTTAATGAGCCCAGCAAGAGCCCAGGTGGCCCATCGCAAATCGACTTGAAGTGATTGTTTATTCACTTTAGTATTTTAGATTGTAATTAACTAACTAAAACTTTTGCAAGTTTGTAAACATAGTGTTCATATTCTATCTGTTTTTTATTTACAAATTCTCATTATTATTCTTAGCAGACAAATCGAAAACCAAATTATTAATGACTTAAAATTGATAAATTCAAAACTGATAAAAACTATTTTCTTGATTTAGCACATTTTAAAAATAAAAAATTGATAAATCAAATTGATAATGTATAAAATTGAATCAAACGACCAACACACACCCCTAACTATATTCATTAAAAACTACAATACAATACGTTATCAAACAATATTACTAACCATCTAAACAAAGTGTAAACATATCGTTAAGGTCTCTAATATTTTAAGCAAATTACCATACAAGACCCCAAATTTCTTCAATTGCCCTTTTCTTGTATTCTTCCCCCTTTTAGCTCACCAAATTTCTTCCCCTTTTTGCTTCCTGAAATTAGTTCTCAGAGAGATGTATGTCAATTTTGAGTTATAGTTTATGCTTATACAGTCTATTTCTTCTTTCAGTACATGTATTTATGCTCAATTTTTTGTTCTTTGTATGCAGATGCACAAAAGGGCGCTTCACTCTTCGCATTCTCCGGTAATTTGGGGTTCGAATTTTGAGTTTATAAGCAAAAGGGGTTGAGTAAAAACCCTGAGAAATTGACGGGAGATCATGGAAGGTATCGATTTTTTCAATTTTCTTTTTTCAGTTTTCCTTTTTTATTATGCTGCAAAATCAATTTTGGTATATGGGTATGTTACATTTTGTTTAATTTAGTTTCAATTTTTTGGAAAGTTGCTATCTTGGGTGTTATTTTGGAATCTGGAATTTGGGTTATTGTTGCTATTTTAATTTGCTTTGTTTTGATAATCCCGAGCTAGCTTACGTGTACCTCGACTAATTCTGTTGGTTACCTGCTACTACTACTTTACACCGGTACATGTATAGGGTAACTCTGTCTATAAATTACCTCATGTTTTTGCCTATGCTAGGATTTGAAGTTAAGATTTCATTGTTTTCAAGGCTACTTTATTGATCATGAGGCCATACCTTTGGGTGCTATTTAATTTACTACTCCTTGCTTTTCAATTTGTTCGTTTGGGTTTGACTTGACGTAGAGTTAAAGAATTATAGATATGTCGAATGTACCAAAATGTCCTTTAGTTTTGTGATTTTAAACATGTCATGTGGAAAGTTAGAATTGAATAGTTGTCAGAAAAGGAAGGTGAGACGAAAAAATTGAAATGGAGGGAGTATTAGTTAAATGTGGTCCTATGGATGACTACTTATCCGCATCTGGTTAGTTCAGATTTTTCCGTTTGGTTTGAATATTAGATATCTCAAATAATGCTTATGAATTTGTTCAATTTAAAATTAGACAAGCTGGTGTTGGAATTTGGAACAATTGATTGTGATCCTTATTTCCAGCTTGCATAACTGTTGGTTTTATTATTGTCTTTTGTCCATGGTCTAGATTCACGTGAAATACATTCCGAAGATGATAAAGGTCATGTTGGGAAAATCAAGGCAAGAATAATCAAGACGCCTGCGCAAATTGAAGGTCTAGAGAAATTCTATGAGGGTAACAGATCTTACTACCTTTTTCTTGTTTTGCAATGAGCTGCTATACCGTATGTTATTTCAAATATAACAGTGAGAGAGCTTGCAAATTTCAGAACACAAGTATCCTACAGAGTCATTGAAATTGGAGGTGGCACAGTCATTGGGATTAACAGAAAAGCAGGTTTCTGGATGGTTTTGTCATAGGCGGTTGAAAGACAAGAGGCTATTAAGGCGGGAAACATATGCAAACGGAAGACAAGATCGTTCAAGTGGCGGCATTCAGGACCGTGGCAGCGGTTATAGGCAGGATTCTTGTGGAAGTAGTAAGCAAGGAGATGATAAATATTTTGATCATCGGGAGGTTGAGAGTAGAAGATTAAATGTTCCAGAAGTCTCAGCTGCGTACGTGGCATGCGAAGTTGACACTAGGTATAAAGCAGAGCCTAACCTCATGGAGGACACACTTTCAGGAAGTAGCTCTTCCTTACCGGATGGATGTTTTTCACAAAATGTTGAATCATTTGATATGGCAACTTCAAGATACCTACCAGGTAATGAACCTACTGATCTTAGGTGTGTGAAACCAAGGACTGGCCCATCAGGGTATCTAAAAGTGAAACGCAAGGTAGAAAATGCTTCAGTTACTGCTGTCAAGGGGCAATTGGGAAGTCTCTACCGTCAGGATGGTCCCCAACTTAGTGTTGTATTTGACCCGCTTCCACAAGGTGCTTTTGAATCAGCAGTACGAAGTCTTGTCTACGGTGAGTTAAAATGGTGCTTCTCTTTCACTGTTGACCTTTTCCTGATCCAAGTCTTTTTTCATCCATTTCATGTCCTTGACTGTTGAGTGTTCATGGCTTTCTCTCCCAAAAGTGGCTTTCTCTCCTTAAAGCATGCTAATTCTGTTCCCTTTTTTTTTAATTTGATAACTTATTTTGTTCCTATTTAGTTTAGATTTTGATTTTTCTATTTTTTCGTGGTTCTGTACACTTAAAATTCTTCTTTGATCAAATTGCTCTGATTTATGTACAATTTCATAAACAACAAGATATTGTTGTATTTAGAACTGTTCTTTTTTTATGTTTAAAATATAATTATGACAATACTATGTTTAATTTACAAGCAATGTTAATATGATCCAGATTGATTAACAAAACCAGCTCATATATGGTAATATATTAAATTTGGTTAAGACCTAAGCTGATTCTATTCTCTAGGTTTTAAAAGAGCGGTGATTATGAATTTAATGAATTAGTGTCAGCTTGTCTTTAATCTGCAAGTTATGAGTCCTTTTTTCATGTTCTATTGATACTAAGGGGTTTATTTTTGTACTAATCCTTTTATTGAGGTCATCTTTTACATGCTTGTGCATCCAGAATGACTAGTTTGTCTGCTCTTATACTTAAAATTGAGTTGGCAGAACAAAGCTCAGAACAACATAAACTTTTATTTGGTTTATCTTCTTTGTTTTGAGAGGAATAAAATCAAATTTTTAATAACACTTTATCAACTTCACTGTGCCCATTATGGTAATTTGTGATGTTTGAAACATCGACATGCACAAGTACATGGTGTATAATGTTCCTGTAGTATTCAGATCAATTTTGTTTAGATGTAAAAAAGAGTGAGGGTTCTTTGTTGTTGAATGAGTGAAGTTCCTATTGCCATGTCTCATACCATTCTTCTATGCAGTGTACTTCATGTTCAAGTTTTTATGCTTGAGCATGTATCACTTTCTTGGTTTTCGCATCTCATTGTGGATTCTGAAAGTGCAACTTAGTGTTTAATACCGAGAATGCTGACTTTTACTTTCATATTCATGTTTGTCAGACCCTGAATATGCTGGAGAACCTGTTCCAGATGTTACACCAAATTTCGCTAGAGTCTACAAGCAATCCAATTCATGCATAGTAAGTGGATCTTGTGCAAATTGATCTTAGTGATTTGGTAAACTTTTATTTCATAGTTCCCAACCATGAACTTACTGCATTATGTACAGAAATGGTTGATTTTGTGTTAAATTGATAATTAATTGAATTTAGACTTGAAATTATAGTTTCTCTACTCTGTCACAACATTTCTGGTATACTTCAGTCAGTTGGTCTTTCAAATTAATAATGCGAAGGAAGTACCAAACATAGAACTGTGGAATAGCAACACTACGCAAAAGAATCCTGTAGGGCTATTTTTTTGAACTTTTTCATTTAGATATTTTGCATCGGTCCATGGATAGACCTTTTCTAAAAACAAATTCATGGACCGTGGAGGGAGACTTGTTTTAGCGGGACCTTATCTATCTTGGGGATTTAAATATCTCTCATTTTTTCGACTGACTCAAATGTGAATGAGTAGAGATAATATTATGCTTTATTTATCTAGAGCTTACAATCAAAACTAAGGCTCTCAAGTCAATCTGTCGAATTACCTATTCTGCTTTTGTATTGGTCCAATAGGGATATGGATCCATTTCCAAGACAAATTCTCATGTCTCTGATTTGGATGGTGCAAGTTTCAAAAAATCAAACAAGTCTGCTCATCCTGAATATTACGTCAACCAAAAGCCTGCTTGGAATTCCTCTATGCACAATGGTGATCATTACCATCTTGGACAGAACTCGTCGATGGAGATGCACAAGGATTCCCAAAGAGAATTGGCAGTTGATGGAAAATGCAACTATAAATTTATGGCTAAACATGGTGCAGAAATTAAAACTAGTCCTGGCTCTAGTGGTGGTTTTCAAAGTCCCTACGTTGGAAAAGTCAATAGGGAGCAGATGATTCCTAGGTTCACTAGTTGCAACAACATGAGCCTTGAGATTGCAGAGGAGGAAAATCTTGAATGCAAGCCTTTAAATTTTGTTCGGAAGGGAAGTAAACATCGTTATTGTCCAGAGAGAGAGCACTTCAGTAAAGTTGAAAAGGTATAATGCTATTTTTGTGCTGTGCTTCTTTGTTATCCAGCAATATCCTGATAATTTTGTATGATATATAGGATTACATCCATGTGGAAAGACCAGCAGTTGATGAAAATTATAATGAAGATCGCGTGAATATACCCTGGGAGAATGAAATGAGGGTAAGCTTTTCAGCTCATCTTAGTATGTTACTACTTTGTTATTCCTTTAGGTAAAGATATGGTCATTTGAACTCTTTGAACACCTCAAATTTGAAGGCTTCCAAAAGAGTATGGGATGATGAAGCTCCTAACCATCAAGAGTATATGAGGAAAGCATCAGTGACTAGAATAATATCCCAGACAAATTACCAGGCAAGGTTTGGCCATGTTTAAGATCTTGATTTCTAATCCATAAGTATGTATACTGTGCAATTGTGAGTGTGCATATATATTTGAACTTATATGGCCCCAACTTGAGATGTTTGACTGAGATATAAAGTTTTTGGAGAATCATATTTAGTTCTTCAATGGCTTTTGTGTAAACGATTTTAAAGATAGATTTGTGATGTAAAATACAGAAGAATACATGGTAGAAAGTTCTGCCTCTCATAATTCATGTCTATCTGTCTCCAACTCCATTACCTTGTCTTGCCATTCATCGAAGGTTGCCTTACGCCAGTTCAGAACAACATGCGGTGCATCTTCTGTACGTCGTGCATAGCATAGTATTCATACTATTCAACACAAACGTTTGTAGTCATTACTGAGTATGTTAAGTTCTGCTGTCTTGTATCTGTTGGTATGATAGTAAAGGTGTTAAGAATGAGTTCTACTTTTATATATGGACAGTAGTGAGTCTAGTAACCTGAAAAATCAGGTTCCGGTAGTGTGAAAGTTATTTGCAATGTCAGTATATATAAGTAACAATGACCCTCGTCGTGTTTGTTCTAGGTCTGCTGCAGAGATGTCATCTAGCTGTAGTGAAGATGACAAAACAGAAGACACCAGTTCTTTTGAGGATTGAGAGATTCGCAGTTCCAGAGAAAAGTTAAAAAGTTCAGAAGCTGTAGTGATTCTTGATTTCCTGTTTGTTGATAGAAGCAGCTCTTGTGGATTTGTACAGATCAAAACAACTTACAATTCTCTCATCAGTAGACCAGCATGTGAAATTGAACTCTTTTGTCTTTGTACAGTAAAAGTAGTAGTACTTTTTTCCAACTGTAGTAGCTGGATGCTTTGGGAGAATTTTATGAGTTATATATTGACATTTGAGCTTTAGATGCAATGAGGAATTGATGAAAATAAATCTTCATTCCTTGTTTGTAGTAATCTTCAAAAATATTCTCCTAAAGTAGCATATTTAAGAGGATCAGAGTCCGTATCAAATCCTTCAAAAGTAGTATAGTTCAAATCGAAGGATCTGATATGTGTGTGATAACAATTTTAGAGAGTTCGAGTGACATAGGACTTTTACCCTTTCGTGTCATTAGACAATGCAAATATCAGTTTGGACATGAAATAAATTCTTAAAAATCATCGTCGTTTTAAATCTAGATATATATTAATATCGAATTGTTACAATAGACCGATAGCACTTTTATAAAATTTTGCATACGCCACTGATTTTGTCTAACCTTTTGTTCAAGCAATCAAAAATGAATGACTTGCACATAAATAGAAGTAGTGAAATAAAAAACAATACTAAAAGTGTAAAAAGGATTTGAATAAAATAATACATCTAAGTGGTAGTTTGATAAGATAATGAAGCATCTCACATGATATGTTTGTGTTTAGAGCCAAACTCTAGTTTACTTTTTCATGGGGAGAGTCATTGTTGAATATTACTGATAAATACATTTAAGAATTAATTGAGAATCATAAGTTTTTTATTTTAAATTTTGAACAGAAATAAAAATATTAAGTGATTTCTTTTTATCTATCTTAATATTGAAGGATAAAATTAATTGAAATTTATTATGTATTCATATTACCTAAGATTATAATTGAGTGATAAGTACTTCTTCTATTTTAATCAGAGATGATCTCGAGTTTAGATTTTATTTATGAAGTCGTGTTTGTTTGAGCTTTAATGTTATTATAGAATTTTTCGACGCGAATCTAGACGTAATTAAGGATAAAATATAGTTTGTTTTTATGTACAATCACATGATTGACTTAATAACAAATGCACTTACACACAATTGCTTATCTTGAACACTCAAAACCAATAAAATGAATAGTAGGAATCATTCTGTTGATAAATCAACTCAACATTGATAAGCCACTTTTATTGGTTTATTTAATTTGAAGGGATTTTTAAAAATATATTTGAGTACCAATAGCCAAAAATTGACTATTTTTTGGTCTTGGAGTATGATAGAATAAAGCAAAATGACTCTTTAAACTATCTGCGCTTTTTTCATTTGTGAAGTAGCAGTTAGT
>JAOTQJ010000011.1:22515821-22536171 GCA_025642045.1 Solanum sejunctum | reverse complement strand
ATTTTAATTTTTTTTGTATTGTGAGGGGGGAGGGTTGGGGGAGGGGAAGGGGCGGGAGAATTGGGTGAGTCGGAATAGAAATAGGTAAAAAAAAATAAAATTTTCAGTAATTTTTTTTCAAAAATAAATTTTTAATCCTATTTTATTTAAAAAAATTCGGAGAGGGGGATCGTAATATGAATGTGATAAAAAAATTAATTTAAAATTGGATAAGAGTTTCGAAAAATGTTTTCCTTAACTTTTGAAAGGAAGTTATTTTTCTTAAATTTGAGAAAAATAAGTTGATTTGAAAAATATTTTTAAAAATATTTAAACTAACCAAATATGAGAAAATGAAAAATATTTTCCTCTCTACCAAACACACCCTTAGTTACACAATAATTTACTTATAATAAACTAATTAAATGCTTTGAGATTGCTGCAATAATTTTTTTAAAAAAATTCATGGAATTATACATTAATTTCAAATTAACTTGTAAAGATATTGGATTCGTGGTCAAACTCTGTAGTTGTTGCACTTTATTATGATTTGCATTTTTATTTTTTAGTGTGTATATATATATATTTTTTAATTTAAAATAAATATTAAATTTTTTTTCTTGACTATTATCTTGTTTTTGTTTTTTTCAGATGGGATAGATGTGAGTGTTGTGATATTATTCACACAATTGGTTCAACAAGGCACAAGTCAAATTGAGGGAATGTTTGACCAATGAGAAAATTGCTAAGTTAAAATATAATTTTAAATTTTTTGGTTAGGAATCTTATAGTACTTGCTATAAATGTTTGCTAATAGTACTATAATATTATGCAAATTCTTGCCAAAAAAATATATAGAAGGTATTTTTATGTCTTTAATTTATATTCTAATTAGTGCTCAAAACTCACTGATTCGATTAGTTTAAATTTATACTTTGTTAATTGATTGAAGAAATAGTTTATAATATTCCATGAGTCAAACAAACCCTATGTGTATAACTAAAGAGAGAAGATATCGAGACGCACAAACTACAATGAAATAGTCAACTATACACCTAAAATAAACTATGCATGATCCTATCACCCCACCTCTGAACTTAATTTTTTTAAATATTATTACCCCCTTCACTAATAAAAAGCAACATAGTGTAATCTCATAAGTAGGTCTTGGAGAGGGTCTAGCGTATGCAAACCTTACATCTACTTCATAGAAATAGTGTAACACCCCATGAAGTTATTAAAATATCCCTAGAATGAAATCGTGCGGATAATACATCTTCCTAAGCTCTGACTAAAAATTCAAGACAGAATTTGTGATCAGCATGAAAAACTGGGTGGGAAAGTGATCTCGATCCGATTTTAGAGCAATCGGATCAAAAAAAATAATTTTTCGTAGCTAAATGCGAACCAGTGAGGGTGCGCGATGGGACTGAGACGTGCCCCCATCGTGGACCAACACTTTGAAAATTTATTCGGAGAGTTTTAGACGAAAAGTATCGAAAAAATACGCGGTCCGCATCACGGACACCGCGTCTCAAAAATTGACTTTTTTTTTAACTTCGTGAGGGGCATCCTAAACCTTTCCTAACTCCTCCTAGACTTAATATATGATCTAAATAGGCCATTATAAGCGTAAAAAAGGTTTAAAAACCATTCTTAAGTCGTTCTAAGTCTTTGAAAAAGACCTAGGGCTAAAAGAGAAGAAAGAAGAGCGAGGAGTTCAAGATTTCAAGTTGGATTCGTGCCAAATTGATCGTCTATCTTCATTCCAGGTATGTAAGGCTAACTTAAAACATGAATTTGTTCTTTCATGTGCCCAATAAATTGAAGAAGAGTAATTAATAGACGAATGTGTTGAGTTTATGTTTGAAATTATTGGGTTCTCTTGAAATCTATTCCCATATTATGAATTTTCCATGTTGTTTATTATCATCACAAGTGTAGTTTCGTACACACATGAAGTAGATGGATAGATGGATGTACTAAGTTTCATATATGTAAATCTATATCTGTATTATCTATTTCTTATGTTGATGGCCATCACAAAAAAAACTAATTTACTGAAATAATGGTTTTCTATGAACTATTCCTTATAACTTGATTTACTGCCCAATTGATTTATTATGGATTACTTTGTATAACTTTTTATACTACTTTGTTAAAGCTTGTAAGAATGAACTTAGAAAAATGGGTCTAGAGCCTTGAGGTTAATAATGTGTTGATGATGTATGATTGTGGTTGTGGTTTTGGTGAATGTTGATAGTGATGTTGAGGAAATTTACGTTTCATGGAGTCTTAGGGGTATCTAATCTATCCTAAAGAATGTTCCTAATTTTCTTGAGTTGACGATTGATGAGATAAATTGATGTCCTATGTCCAAAAGAGACCTAAATGATGAAA
Organism: Solanum sejunctum; assembly: GCA_025642045.1. Classification (NCBI taxonomy): domain Eukaryota; kingdom Viridiplantae; phylum Streptophyta; class Magnoliopsida; order Solanales; family Solanaceae; genus Solanum; species Solanum sejunctum. The sequence goes on along the minus strand of JAOTQJ010000011.1, from coordinate 22,533,792 downwards.
AACCTTGATGTTGATGTTTATGAGCATGTTGAGTCCTGGGAGGAGTATCGAGCACCGAAAATGAGTAAGAGTGAGTCTCGCTCGCACTCATTAACTACGTAGCCAACGTAAAAAGAGGATTGGACCATGAGAACGGATGTTTTCTTATTCCCAAAAGAGGACTTGATATTATTATAAACCCCTGGATGTACGCCCTTTCACCCTGGCAAGGTACTGGGTGGATGCCGCAATGGCATTACTTAGTTGTACCATCACTGGCTCATAGGTGATGGGTGTAGGTTCGAGAAACTCCCGGATAAGTTCCCAGATTGAGTAATCCGAGTTAAGATGAGATGAGGTGAGATAAGACGTGATAAGATGAGTTGAGTTGAGTCCCTCTGAGGTGAGTTTAATTTGATCAAGTAGAGTTGAGGTTGTTGAGGGGTCACTTGTCTATTCTTTATTCTTGCTTTAGATAGACATCTGCATGTTGACCGTTATTAATCTGATGTTGATTGTTGTTTCTATATTATTCTACCTATTTCGATTTCATTCAATTATTTTACATACTGTACATTTCACGTACTGACGCCACTCTGGCGCTACATTATTTTATGATGCAGATACACAGGATAGAGATTATCAACAGACGTTTCGTTGAGGATCTTTGGACGTCCAGCGATTGGTGAGCCTCCCTTACTTTGGAGGATCATTACATTTATTTTCAGCTTACTTTTAGAGATAGATTTGATTAGCTTTATTATTTCTTGAGTTGAGATAGCCATGAGTCTATCATTGACATCAATTGATAGTAATAGATGCTTCATAGATTAGAGTCGAATGTTGATGTACTATTGTGAGCTAGTTCTTCCTACTAGCCTTTTATTATAATATTATTTTGAGACTAGATGATAATGTACCCATTTATTCCTTTATGTCTTACGCTGATTTGTAGAATGTATGTATGAATGAATGTGATGAGGCAAAGTGGTTCATCGGGGACTAGCAATAGTCTCTGAGTGCCGATTACGTCTAGGGTACCCTCTTAGGGTGTGACAAATAGAGAGACTATTTCCATTAGACTTGTCATTTTACATGATAAGAAAGCAAGTTAAAATATATTATGTGCATAGCCTATACTAGGCTTTGGAAAGATGATCCATTATAGGCCTTCATGGAATAGTCGAAATGTATGCAAACTGGTTAGAAATAACAAGAATCATCAAGAGGCAAAGCATATTAACAACTCATCATTGTTTAATGAATGAGGTTTGAATATGTATATAATTAACTACGATTAAGTGATAAAATACACATGTCATGCATCTGTTGATTTGGTACATCGAAAAAAATCTCCATGTTACCATCTCTCAAAATTTTACTTCATGTCTCACATAATAAACACTATTTAAGCCTTTGTATGTTCTATATAATCTATGGCTTTCAAAATCTCATCACTTTTGCTTTCTTTAGGTAAGTAATAATCCATTCCAGCTTGAAAAATCTTATCTGTTTCTTCCTTTTCTGTATGTGCTGTAAAAGCTATAATAGGTATTCGAATTCCATATTGCGCCTCTTCTTTCCTAATGTATTTGTTGCTTCAAATCCATTCATCTCCGGCATCTGCCATAAAACAAAACAAACAACGATATAGTTAGTTATATATACTGACAATGTAATAGTATCGGTGTGGTTAACATGTTACCTCTCAGTCCATTAGAATATAATCGAATGGTGGTGAAGGAGTGGATGGTCCTATATCGTGTTGATCATTAAGGCTTTTGCAGACTTCATATACAGCTTCTTGACCATTTTTACATGTGTAAGTGGTTGCACCAAGCTTAGAAACTGCGGTTGAGCAAATCATAAGTAGGGTCCGATCGTCCTTAATGACCAAGATTTTCTTTCCTGTTAAAGGTAACTTCTTGTTAGAACGTCCGTTGACATCAACAGAATCATCTTGTATTAGTGGATGTTGTTGAATCTTGATTCTTGAAGATGTAACCTCCTTTTTTTCCTGTGTAAGTTTGAGGACACGATATAAACGAGAACCATGTAGTGGTTTTGCTATGACTGTGTCTGTTGAAGGTAGCTTATCCTCGTCTACTCCTAGTTTATCGAGCCAAACAACACGAAGGGACACATGCTTAGGGAAGTCCTTTGGAAATTCAGCCATAGCATGGATCATTTCTCGAGTTAGTCCGTCACTTGTGACAACTATGATCAAGATGAATCTTATAACTAGAGTCTTTGAATTGAATCCTCTGCCTCTTCTCTGAAATGATGACATATCAATATCTGCTCCGTCTAGAGCACTGAGGGGAATTTCCTTTGACTTTTCCGAGGATGAGGAGGAGTTGTATGATGAAAAGTTGGTTATTTTTCCTTTCACCTTCTTGCGAGTTTGAGAAAACTGATCATGTCGATTCACAATGTGTACCTTGAAGCCTAGTATGTTCATCATGAATCTACTAAGAACTCGACTTCTTTCTTCCTCCTTAATTAAAAGAATGACATTAGATGTTTCTAGTTTAAGCCTACTGCTACTTGCTACTGAACCACCTCCTCTGAATTGGGACTCCAAATCTTCTTCTCTTGCTTGATGTTCTTGAACTTGAGGCTGATCACACGGTATCAGGAAAACGTTGAATCTGAAGCATGTTCCCCTTTCACCAATTTGCTTGTCGATGATACCTATTTCACTTCCCATTAAACGAACCTGAAGAATGAACATAAATAAGAGAGTGACATGAGATAAGAATTAAGAAGTAAGAAATTCGTTACTCTTTATGAAGCAAATCTTGAATTGTTTCTATAACGATGATTAGACCGTCTCTTGGAAGAATATTAGTACCAAAAATAGACTACATTAACACTGATAAGACAGAAAACGCGCTTGGTTAATACATAGTGCGCTATTACACTGCTAGAAAGAGCAGTTAACAGGAAGCAATATCTTTAATAGAAGTCCTAAGTTGCTCGGACTTGCCAAAAATGTTGATGCATCTGTGTTGAATACTCCAAAAGAACTCACTACTTTTGGAGGATCCGACATGAACGCGGTGATATTTTTGAAGAGTTAGAGCAACAAAGAGCTAGACAATGCTGCAATATGTACAATGCTTCCTCATGTTCATTTTCCGATTATCTGATAAGACAGTACCGATTCTAGAGTACGACACAAGCACATACATGTGTGAAATTTTGGCACGTATAGAAAAAGCAGAACGTATTGACTCTGAATTCTGAATTTGCTATTGTATGTAGTGTATGGAAAAGGATACACGTACCAACGACTGAGTAATGCCGAGGCCTAAACCAGTGCCTGCTTGTGATCCATGAACAGAAGTTGTTTGATCATTCACTTGAACATAATTCTCAGAAACTGATTTCTGTTTCTCTTTTGGAATCCCTTTCCCTGTATCATCCACCTCGAATATGAACTCCACACAGTTAGGATCTTTCTGAACTCTATTCAGTACTCGCACTTCTCCAGAAGATTCACCGTTCTGTAAACATAAACATGACATACAACCAATACTAGAATTACTTGTATTTGGAGCAAGACTGGAACTTTGCTCAAAACAAGGTTTTTGAGCCCAGGCACGAAGAGTAATATGTCCCTCTGATATAAATTTATCTGCATTTTGCAACAGGTTATTCAAGATCCGTTGCAATTCTATCCTATCTCCTTTAACTCGAGAGAATCTTGCAATAGAACCATCACAAGGATCTAGTAACACATCGACATTCTTCATTGCTCCATTCAGGTAATAGATGTTAACAACATATTCTAGTAATCTTCCATGTTGAATTCTTCTTCTTTAAGTTGTTTTTTCCCTTCTTCAATCTTGCTTTCATCAAGAATTGAATTCAATATGTCTGGAGGAAACAAAGATCATAACTTTGAAACTACATACACTTCATTCATGAACGAGTTAGTCTACAACATATCAAAATAGCTCTGATCATATAAAAGATAAATGCGCACTCACAAGATAAATTTTATCTACCCAAGCAAACTGATCTTAAATCTTGAATCCGCCTTCATATGAATACAAAATAAGCATATCTATGGCAAAATCCTATGCGAGAGGTAATCACCTAATAAAAGTGGGATCAGTAACATAGAAAATAAGACAGGTGACCTGCTACAAACATAATATGTTAAAATACTTTGCTACTATAAACGGTTTTGTAGATTGTCAGTGTGTACAAGATATATCCGACTGGTCTAAAACACTAACCAAAAAGATCGTTCTTGCAAGATTCTAAATGATCCAAATACTTTGGTACTGTAAACGTTTCTTTTAGGTTGACAGAGTTTACAAGTTAAATCCGATTGAGCTAACAGAACACTAACCTAAAAGATCATTCTTGCAAGACTCCATAGATCCAAATACTTTGCTACTATAAACGTTATGTTTAGATTGTCAAAGTACACAAGTTAAATCCGATTGAACTAACAAAACATTAAACTAAAAGTCCGTTCTTGCAAGATTCCCAATATGATCCAAATACTTTGGTATAAGCGTTTAGATTGTCAGAGTATACAAGTTAAATCGGATTGAGCTAACAAAACACTAACCTAAAAGATCGTTCTTGCAAGATTCCATATGATCCAAATACTTTGGTATTAACGTTTAGATTGTTAGAGTATACAAATTAATTCTGATTGAGCCAACAAAACACTAACCTAAAACATCGTTCTTGCAAGATTCCATATGATTCAAATACTTTAAATTCGACTGAACTAATAAAACATCAACCTAAAAGATCTGATCCAAATACTTTGGTATTAACATTCAGATTGTCAGAGTATATAATTTAAATCCGACTGAGTTAACAAAACACTAACCTAAAAGATCGTTCTTGCAAGACTCCATATGATCCAAATACTTCACCAATTCTGATCCAGGTGAAGCCTGGAACGCGACACATCCAAATCAATCCACTGATTCCAGCAAGAGAAGCTCTAACATCATATTTGCACGAGCAGACTCGTTGCTTTTGTTCACACTCTTCCTCTCAGCTTGTTGAGTTGCTTCCATTTGTTTTATAAGTGCAGAACACAAATACATTTCTCTTCTTGCTGCTCTTATTGTCAGTATAACAAAAGTAACTATGGAAATAGCCAAAACAACCATCATTAATACAATTAACAAAAATCCAAATATGCTCTTGTGATAATCTCTTTGCACAACATGTACATTATAAACCTGAAAATTAAACCATACAAAAAGATCAACCAAAATAGTCGTTCACTCGACTGATTAAACTAAAGATAGTTGATAGATGTGAGACAGTACCTTAATCTCACGTTCAATTATTTTGACCTTATTGACCCAAAAAGGTATCAATATAGCAGGTACCAATAGCAATATGAGTGATTACATGTGGCAAAATATTCAAATAATAATAATAATAATTAATTTAACTAGATTTTTTTATTTAAACATTAAATTGACTTATAAATAATTTAGCACTAGAAAACTTACTAGAATCAAGTAGAAACAAGTAGGCATGGACACTTTAAATAAGCTTAGATTCATGGCTAAAAAAAAAAAAAAAGAACACTAGTGATAATGCAACATGTATCAATTTTTTTAAAAAAATAGCTCGGTGCACGGAGTATTCTGTGTTCATACAGGGTTCCGAGTCTAACTTGATACAAACGTTTACGGCTTGAACTTGTGACCTTAAAGAACTTCAAAGGATTGATAGAAGATAAAAGAAAGTTATATTTTTTCCCTCCTATTAGGACAAGATATATATAAGGATGTTAGTAGTTTTAAAAAAGGAAAAATAATAATAATACTACTAATACAAAAAGAATAGTAAATAGACATGCATATATTTTCTTCCCATCCATTTTAAAATTTAATTTTTTTTCCTTTTATAAGATTTAAAGTAGCGAAAATTTTATAAAATTTAAAGTAGGGAAAATTTTGATTTTTATAAACAATATTAATTCTTTAAATTTGTTAAAAATTTTAACACTTCTAGTCACAATTTGTGTTAGTTTGATTTGACACGAACTTTGCACAGTTGATTTGACACAAATTCTACACAGACTTTATTATACCACTAATGAAATAAATTTTGATCAATGAGTTTTCCAAATAATGTTTAAGGATTATTAATTTACTCATGATATATTTTTAAACTTTTGGATATTATTCTAAAATTTGGACATTTACAAGTGAAACTATTCTCGAATTTCACCGAAAACATCATCTCTATCTTGTCTGATGTAGGGACAAAATTTGCATACACACTATACTCTCAAAACTCCACTTGTAAACTAGATTTTCTTTTAATATTGTTGCAAACACATTAAACTAATCAAGAAATTCATATTTGCCAATCAAGAAATTCGACATAGTAATATACAACCCAATGCCTAAAATACATTTTCTATTTAACTATCCAATCTCAGTTCTTAATCATTCCGATCTCGAGTTCTTAATTATTCCTGCTTCGTGTTCAACTAGATGGACTAATCCAACTCCACCACTCACAAGGCTCCACCACTAAATGGACCTAGAGAAAAACTTAATGCGACTTTCCATAGTATATCAAGCTTCCAGCTCCCAAGAAGAGACCAAAAATGGCAGCACTTCCTAGATAGTTTGTCCAATGTACCAAATTTTCATTAGACCAGGAACCTGCAAAAAATTCAAAAAATTTATCTTGTCAGGTGCTAATAATATAGCAAGAAAACTTGAATAAGAATATGAGAAGTTGGACAAACTTGAGCAAATTTAAGAAGAGACTAATAAGGAACCACAACATGAAAACTTCAGAGAATCCACAGATTTCATTTGCATCTCAATCGCCAAAAAAAAGAGGAAAGGAACATAGACATCTTGACACAAAGGTAAAGAAACAAAAAGATCAAAAGTAGAATCCTTATGGTATACCTACTTAATCCAGAAATTGATAGCAGTTGTCACAAACCACAAAATCGATTAAAAAGAAAAAGAAAAAGAAAAGAAAGAACTGTTGCTCTTGTTAGTAAGATCCTCAACTATAAACTGTAGTATTGCTCCACACGTATATAGCTATGAAGGCACCGCAACAATGAACATGAATCAAACATGAAGTAAAGCAAGCTATCAATAAATATTTTAAGGATGAAAAGATGCCTAGATTTCAACACATGGAAATAAAAAGACTAAGGGGTCGTTTGGTGTGAAGAATAAGGACATTTAATCCCGAGATAAAAATATAGTGGCCCTTAAATTGATGTTTGGTTGACAAACTCGACATAACTTATCTCGGGATTAATAAATAGTACCGGGATAAGTTATCCCTCTTTTTGGGAGGTATAATAATCCCGGGATAACTTATCTCGGGATAACAAGTATAAATCACAATTGTATCCTTTTAAACTTTTTTTTACATCTCATTTAAATATTTATGCATATTACATTATTTTTTAATACAATATATAATAACATTTATCCAACAAACCAAATAGTCAATAAAAAATAACATTAACATAACTTATGTCATCATTACTAATCCCAACATAATTTATCCCACTATAACTTATTCCATCACAAGTTATATTCAAACCAAACGACCCCTAAGTTCCTACTACAGATGGGCTAGCCACAATATTGCAGATATCAATTAGCATATTTGTGTGCCCAACACATAACTCATTCATTTTAAATAACACCAAAGGAACCTACTAACTAGATACAAAACTCACTTTGTATATGCCTACGGAAAATCAATACCAGATTCTAAATAAAGAAAACCTAGACAACACTCATTTTAAAGACTTCAACGCAAAACCAAATAATCAATCCACTCATAAAATTATACAAGGAAACTAAAATGCCCAGAAGCAAACATTTGAAATTAACGGATAAATATGAACTGCAACTAAAAAAAAGCTTTGTCATCCATGTGTAGCATGAATATAGAACAGAAATTAGATGATGCATTAGTAGCCTTCCCGGCAAGTCTATTCAAGTTACAGAAAAGGGGAATTCAAACATTTGAAATAAAAGAGATTATCCCACCCAACATATTCATATAAAAGCTCGAAACAGAAACCCAACATGAATAACAAATCTTATCCCCACTGATATAACAAACAAACTTCATTCTTGTTAGAATACAAATAATACGACAACAAAAATCAATACAAAGATGGCACCGTGAACTTAACAAATAGCTATTCACATCAAACGGAAGCAAAAATTCCTAAAACAAAAGACTTTGACCTTATCATGACTTTGAAACATCCTTTACATAAAACAGAAAATCTGAATAATATTTCAGAATAATGAAACCTTAGAATTACCTTTACCGGCGCAATGAAACGAACCTCGGGAAGCTTCTTTCACCACAAGACAGACACTAATGGATGAACTTCAAAAACAGAAATCTCCAGTTTCAGAGGTTGATCGATTTTTCCAAATAAAACTTACCCTAATAGAAATCTCGGGGTGTTTAAGAGGGAATAACAGCTAACCAACTGGAGATTTAACGTTCTTTATGTGGGGGGAACGACTGACATAAAAAATCTCACCCTTCTCAGTGAACAAAGAGTGTAGGAGAAAAAATTCAGGTTTTTGGATTTGAAATCGAAATTCAAAATCCGAACGTTATAGCGTACGGGTCGTTTGGTCGCTATCGTCGTTGTCTCGAACGTTGGGTTGTCGTTTTGTGCCGCTAGGTTTCGTCGCAGAGGAGAGGATCAAAAGGGGTGAATGTGCGCGTGGGTTAAAGGAAAAAGAATAATAGGGGCGCGTGGGTTCTGGTTTTGGAGTCTGAGGGTATGTTTGGTAGGAGGGATAAGAAGAAAATAATTCATGTATTAAGTATGATATTGATTAATGTTATGTTTGGTGAGATTTTTCGATTATGTATAATTAATCTACAGTATTAGTTAATATTACATATATGTTATTAACTAATATTTCTCATTTGATGGTATTGATTAATATATTAAATTAATATTATGGGAGTAAATGCGCAAAAATAAAAATATTCTTCAAATTCTTTTATATTTTTTATTTTCTTGATTTTATATTTCATATTTGTAGTTTTGCACTAGTAAATTTATTTAAATAAATTAGCTTGCAAATTTTATTATTTACTTGTTCATATTTTCATAATATAAAAATAAATAAATTTATCATGTCAAGTTTTTAATTATTTATTTATAGTTTCATATTTACATAATACAAAAAAAATATTTTGACATGTCAATTTTTTTTATAACTAATTTTAGTTGATTGATTTTATTGATACAATATAAAGTCTAATGATGTTAGATATATTCTCAAAGTTGAGTGATTTCGTTAGATATAAACACTATATTAAAATTATAACTTTCAAATTTTTATGCGCAAATATAGATTGTCGATTTTATAATTGTTTATCATCTTTTTTATTTTAATAATAGATGACCTATCTTTATTAAATTAAAGAATGACATTTTATTAGTGATGAATTTATTAAAATTACAATTATTCATTCTCAAATAATTCAAGTGAGAAAATAGCAAACATAACGATAAATTATTATTTTCCTAACTAGTTAGAAGTCATAAAAAAATAATTTACTTTGATCCAATTAAATGAAATAAAAAATCTCATAATAGTTCAAGGGCATAATTTGAAAGAAACTTTTTATAGAATTTAAACCAGACAGAAAATTAAATAAAAAATAATAAACTAAACATGAATAAAAAATAATCCCTACATTATTTATTTTTGTACCAAACGACTCCTAATTGTATGGGTGTATATAATGCTACACTGGAATAAAGAGTTGGGCCAGGTATATAGAAATAGGGAAAATTACATAACTAAGCTAACATCCAATAGTTAATTATGATATATAACTACTGTTTGATTTAATTACAAATAATGGTTATAATTTAAAATAAAATAGCTATTAGTTGGGTCCCACATTTTTTATCGGTATACACACCTGCAATCTTTTCTTTCCTCTTTTATACAAATTAAAATTATTCTCTTTTATCTTACTCATAATATAATTCGTAAAAATCTTTCAGATTTCCTGAAATCTCTCAATAAAATCAACATTCAAATTTTAAAATTGTATGCTTCTTTCTCCTAAACCTTTATACCCAAATCAAGGTAATCTATATTAGTCTATTTTTTTTGTATTTTTCGTAAGTTTCTTTATGATTTATATTATTTTTTTCATTTTGTTCTCATTATTTAGTATTTTTAGTCATAATCTTAATTATTTTAGTGTAATTACAACCATGGATGAACTATCTCTATCAAAGAGAGTTACTACATGTATATATTTGCATGCAATAATAACTTATCTTCCTCCATCTTTTTTCTTAGGTTTAACTCAAGATTTTGGAGAAAGCACAAGTTTTGTTGTGCAATCTCAAGTCATTGCAAAAAATTATTTAAGTGAAGAAATTCAATCTAAGTTCTACACTAGCCCCATTAGATTGCAACAAATCACGCAAAAATCGAATTTACAACAAGCAAACAAAAAAAAGAGGAGGAAGTACTTTGTATAATTCAATATTTATTGTAGTTTCTCCATTTCTTTAAAATTGTATATCATGATAGTAGATTTGCTTGTATATGCATTAGTTTTATCAGTATAGATGTACATGAGACTTCGCTTGTACTAAAAAAAAATACAATTTATGTTTATTTTTTTGTATAATTTCATTAATTGTATACATTTAATTATTTGTTGTATACTATAATTTATATTTTTTAGACTTTGTATAAATAAATACAAAATTATCTATAATCGTTGTTTATATAATTGTTTTTGTATATGTTAATGATTTCTCAAATTTTATATATCCTTGGTTATACAAGCTTGTTAAGTTATTTTATTCAACTTTGTATATATAGCTAGTTGAATTTATTCTCAAAAATACCCCTCATATGCAGTGATATACAAATGGCAATATAATGCATGCTATATACACAAATTAGTTGTTGAAAAAGACAGAAATATTCATAAATATACAACTTATGTTTTTTTTTATAATTTCATTAGTTGTTTGCATTTAATTATTTTAGTATAATTTAAGTAATTGAATCCTCTAATTTATACAAACAAAATTACGCAACCTATAATTAGACCATCGATATACAATTATCATAAATTAAAAAATATATACAACTTATATTTTATTTTATATAGAATTTCATTAGTCATATACATTTAATTATTTTTGTATAATTTAAGTAATTGTATCCTCTAATTTTGTACTTTTTATATACTTTCTATAAATGAATATAAAAAATTATCTATAACCTTTATATATATAGTTATTTTTATATATATTAATGATTTCTCAAATTTTATCTATTCTTAATTATATTAGTTAATATGTAACAATAAAAATAAAATAAATTTGTTACACATTTTTATGTACTTTTACAGGAATTAAAATTAATTCTTTTAAGTGTTTTTGATAAATCATAAATTACAATAACTATATATAAAACAAAAATCATAAATTAATTATTTTAGGTATAAATTAAGTATTTTTAGAAAATTATTTTAGGCAAGGAATTTTAATAAAATACAACCATCATAAATTAAGGGATTATTTTTCATTTAAAATAATTAAATTTATAGACTTTCATTAATTGTTTCCATATGGAATTTTGTATAAATGATTTCATTTAGCCAAAATATATAAATAATGAGTCATGACTATAGTTATAAAATGTAATTAGTTAAACTGTAGCTATTTTGGCCTATTACGTTTCAACAGTAAGCTATTTATGAAAGTTCCTCGAATTATTAGACTGGAAATTAGTCTAAGATGGATCAATTGGGTTAAAATTAGTCAAAATTGATCCTAAAAGGAGGGTGAAAAATGAGTTGAAGGGGGTATGGAAATGGGTTTAAAATTAGGTCATTTAAATTACAATTATGATCATTTGAGATGTAATCAAATGGAACCAATCGATTAATTTGACTACAAGACGAATTGATTAAAAAAGCTCTTTAGTATTAACAATATGAAATAATTAATTTAATTGCAAAATAATTACTCCTAAAATGGGAGTGATTAAAGGTAAAATCTATTTGAGAAATTCTTGAAAAATTATAAAAAAATATAATAATCAAATGCGTACCACTTGAACTAAATATATAAGCATAACTAAAATTAAAAAATTTAAACCTAAAAAAAATTATTTGAAAAAAATATTCTTTTTGCATTTTCGAAAGCTAATTATTTCAAATTATTTAAAAATTTAAAAGTTCAATAATTAATTTATATTGTAGAGGGTAAAAATTAAATGTCAACAATCATCAATAATGAAAATTTTTTGACATCATTTATAGGCCCTCATAATGGTAACTGCACTCAATGACTGAAAGTATGAATCAGTTATAAAGAACAATGGGCGTAAGTATGAATCAGTGATAAAGAACCTCCTTTAAAAGTGCATCACAAACCCAAAAAAGAGAAACAAATCCACGTGTCTTAGCAACAAGTATTCTTACTTCTAACAAATTGAACCTGCCAAAAGTTTTCTATTTTCCAACTCAGTATAAGATAGATATCTTTGGTAAACATCTTACCTTATAAAAAATTATATGTTTAATAAACGGCGAAGTCCCGGTCAGTAGCCAACGAGCAAGAGGTAACAACTCTAAAATAAAATTCTAAGATATACTTTAACAACCTCAAGTTACCCTTCATTCAAAAAATACAAGGGATATAATTCCCTTCACCATATTTAACTATGATTCCTCCTTTTACAGCAACTACAAACGTCAAATTTTTTAACTACTATTTGAACTTCTCTTTTGTAGTCCAATAAACAAACAACACAAAGTGTGTTTGCTCTCTAACTCGCTTTTCTTCCATTCTAATCTGGTAATGTAATATGAATTACCAATTGTAGCATATCTATAATCCAATTCAGAGAAGGTTTCTTGCCTTCTATTTTCCTTATCAAAAAACAAAGAGGCTCGCCCAATTATATGTTACCTTATCAAAAAAATAAGATTGCTCGTTCTTTATTATCTTGCCTTAAACGAAAAGTTGCATTTTTTAATATGCAGATGCCAATTAAGAAAAATTACATAGTTCTTTTTGTAACATAATGAAATTACTAAGCAAAGGCCCTAAGGGCTTTGATCTAGTGGTAAGGGAGTAGCATGTGATGTATCGGCTAGGCACATGTCATGAATTCAAACTCTGGCATAGATAAAAACATAGTATTTTAAGTAAAAAAAAGATAGAGGAATGGAACCATTACTCATTTCAAACTATGAGCCACTGACCTATAGGATTTCTCAGATATCCAAAAAAAAAAAAGAAATTACGAAGCAGAATTATGTGGTAAGTCTAGTTATAGTGCTATAGAATAGTTTTATGCATAAAGAAAGTTTTAACATGTCCATACATTTCATGTTAGTATTCAACTCAAACATTCAACTGCACCTTAATCCTAAACTAGCGAGACAACTACATGAATTCATTACACTATTCTTCTCTAATCCAACCCATTTCATTCCAATAATTGAAATTACTAGCTAATGTTTCTGTGCTCTAGCTTTATCACACTTTATTAACTATGGATACGATCTCTCAAGTGTGAAGGCCCTACCCTAAGGTTTATTAAATAAGAGTTCCTTTCTTTCATTTTCTATCAGTATCATTGATTAAACCTAGAAAATCATCATCTAATCATTATAATTTCATCAATCAATTCTGAAGTACTCCATCCGTTATGTCTCAACCCTAAATCAATGAAGATCTCTTATTCCAATCTTCGATATCAACTTCACTACCCAGTCTTATTTAGATCATTGACTATAACAAGACTACTTCTTATCTGCTTTTCAACATACTCCACTGTCCTCCACTATCAAACTTAAAATCAATTACACAAAGCTCAAGCAAGTAAAGTTAACAACAAAAATCAAACAAGCTCATAAAATTTAGAGCACAATTGAGAAATTATATAATAAAGCAAGTACATCATAAATGATCAAAAGAGTTCGTAATTACACAAAATCTCAATATTTGAAAGATAGAATTTTTCAAATCCCAATTCTTTTCTAATCTTGACTCAAGAAAAATGAAAGGATATGTGAAGTACATGATTCCACACTTTAGTAAATCTTACATACCTATAAAGAAAGTGACAATCGAACCTAAATTGATCCTCGCGCTTGAATTGGGGACCTAGCTCCTTCTCCATCCTTTAGTGCTCTCAAAAAATTCTAAGTGTGAAGAATGAAAAAAGATACATTTAGGGTTTGTTTTAAGGTTTTATTCAAGCCTAAAACGACCAAGAATTTATTTAAATAGAAATCAAAATGGATAAAAATATCCTTTATTAAAACTTTTATCTGAATCTACGAGACCTCGTCTACCAGTCGCAGACCTTTTTACGAATCGTAGACCACCTCTTGTAAACTAGGTGTCTGAAAATCTACGTTACTGAAAATTGGCACGAAATCTCTTTCTACGATCCATGAAACATTCTACAGGTCATAAACTCCTCTGATGAATAAGGGGCCCTGAAACTTGAGTTACTGAAATTTATCATGAAACCACTTCTACGAGTCATGAATACTCCACAAGTCGTATACCATTTTGTATATAGGCCTCAAACTTAGAAAATTTCACCAAGTCATCTGAAATTTTATGAGTCCCATTCTATGAGTTGCAAAACTATCTACAAGTTGTATATGACCCTCGTGAACCTATTTCTGTAGCTTTTTCTCAGCAACCTCTGCACATTCCAGATTAAGTAGAAAAAATTAGGGGGTGTTACAATTGGATTTGACACTAATTTTGCACACACTTTATTACACAATGAATGCTATAATTTTTAATGAATAAGCTTCTCAAATAATGTTTAAAGATTATTAATTTACTCAAGGTATATTTTTGAACTTTTAGATATTGTTCTAGAATTTGGACTTCTACAAGTGAAAGTAATCTATAATTTCATCGAAAACATTGTCTTTATCTTGTTTGATGTAGGGACAAGATTTGCATACACACTGTACTCCCAAAACTTCACTTGTAAACTAGAATATTCTTTTAATATTATCACAAAAATATTAAACTAATCAAAAAATTCATATTTGTCAATCAAGAAATCTAGCATGGCAATATATAACCTAATACCTAAAATACATTTTCTATTTGCTTAACTATAGAGTCTTAGTTCTTAATCATTTCGATCTCGAGTCCTTAATCATTCCTGTCTCGTGTTCGACTAGCTGGACTAATGCAGCTCCACCACGCACAAGGCTCCACCACTAAATGGACAAAAGAAAAGCTTTATATGACTTTCCACAATGTATCAAGCTTCTAAATCTCAAGAAAAGGTAAAAAATGATAGTATTTCCAAGAGTAGTTTGTCTAATGTATCTAATTTTCTTTAGGCCAGGAACCTGCAAAATATTCAAAAAGCTTGTTGTCATGGGCTAATAATATAGCAAAAAACTTGAATAAAAATTTAAAAAGTTAGACAACTTGAGCAAATTTAAGAAGAGAATAGTAAGGAATGATGAAACTTAAGAGAATCCACAAATTTTGCTTGCATCTCAATCGCCAAAAAAAAAGAGGAAAGAAACATAGACTTCTTGACACAAAGGTAAAGAAACAAAAAGATCAAAAGCAGAATCCTTATTGTATACCTACTTAGTCGAGAAATTGATAGCAGTTAAGGCACAAATCACAAAATCGATTAAAATGAAAAAGAAAAAGAGAAGAAAGAGTGGTTGCTCTTGTTAGTAAATCCTCAACCATAAACTATAGTATTGCTAAGAATGCAGTCCATTGAAATCAATAATTAAAGACTAAAACCAAACCTAGATTAATTACTTGCACTACTTCTTTTGATGAGGATATTTACTTGAATTAATAAAACCAAGAAGTGGAGAATTGCTATTATATCTAACTAACAGATTTTAAAGAATACTAATGAAGAAAGTAGAAGAGTTGAAGCTAGATTGCATTTGCAGATTATTGACTTAAGATAGTAGATGTTAGGATCCGTAACTTAATTTAAACCCCGAAAGTCCTTAATTGGTTCAATTTAATAAAGTTTAGGACCGAATGCAACATTTCTTCTAAGTTTGGTCCTTAAGGATAAAATTGATGTGGGGTCAAGGTGTGTGTAAGCTTGGGATTGGCCCAAGTGGTACATGTGTGCCTATATATACATGTATATCCATTACAAGATCAATAACATTCTATACTTAGAAAAACCTTGAGCAAAAATTGTTGAACAAAAAAGACACCTCTCGGGTTGCTACAGTGCACCCCAAAGAAATTCAATTTTTTTATGTTTTTGATTATTTGATACTTCAAGCTCGGTATATTGAAGCTCCTAAGTAGCGTGGTGGCGTTGGTTGGTCAAGAAAGCGCGTAGTTTGCCAGTTACGAAAGATTGGGTTGTTGTAGAGGATTTCAAGGTATGTTAATTTTTATCTTTGTTTAATTAAAGGATATGAAGGTGTTAGGAATATGTTAAAATGAAGGTA
Source organism: Solanum sejunctum (assembly GCA_025642045.1). Taxonomy (NCBI): domain Eukaryota; kingdom Viridiplantae; phylum Streptophyta; class Magnoliopsida; order Solanales; family Solanaceae; genus Solanum; species Solanum sejunctum. The sequence goes on along the minus strand of JAOTQJ010000011.1, from coordinate 22,517,307 downwards.
AAACGCAAAAATAGGATTGGTTGTTAAAGGAATTATGAATTTCGTATTGGTGGTTGAATTGGGAACAAAAATTGCACATGGCTATATATTGAATTGTTGTCATGTATTTATGTTTATTTGGTATGAAAATAGTCTTTATGGGGTAAAAGAAGTGTTAGAAAATGATTCTAGTAATTATATGAACGTTAGCTTACATTGGAGGCCCGTCGAGGGTATTATGTTGCTTTTAGCGTTAGGGGTGTCCGTTGGGCGTTGGGGTGATGTACTGTGTTTTTTGGAGAATATCGGAAGGCTTGATTACGATATATATTAATTTGATTCATTTCTTCCCTATTTTGTTGATTATGTCGCAATAGCGTTTTGTGGCGATTTGAGGTCGTGGTGGTATTTAAAAAGGTTTATTGATGTTATGGGTTGTTGTTCTTACTGCTGACTGATTATTTGAGCCGAGTTGAATTCTCGGGATGGTATATTTTAAGAAAAAATGCTGTCAAAATTTTTATAAATTTAGAACAAAAAGTTAGGCGTTAAGGTTCGACACGGATATTAATTATTGACGTTATTGTAATTGTGTAGACGTTGAACGTCCAGGAGTCTAAGTTTGGATTGACTTTGCGTTGGAGTTACTTGGCAAGCGAGATTGAGGTATGTAAGGATTTCCTACCCTTTGGCATGAATTTGTAAGCTTATTCGACATTATACGTTTGAAAAGTTCCTTTCCTGTACAAATTGAGTTTGAAAATAATATACATTCATGTTTGGCCAAATTTTATGATAAATTTATTCCATCTTAGACTGTTGATTTCTAAATGCATGAATAGTGTTCATTTGACTTGAGTTAGAAATTTGGAAAACTATAAGTCAGTTTGTTCCAAAATTACCTCTAAATGCGAGTTTGAGCAGTTTTGGCAAAATTTCATAAAAGAATAACTATTTGATTTCAAAAGTGAACATTTTACATATTCCCAAGTTTGTGAAACTAGTTTTACGCATATGATTCTCACAACTCTGTTCGTGCCCGTTTGGCCTCGTTCACCGGTTCTCGGGCCGGATAATTCGTGCGCATATATGATTATATGTATATATATTTTGAGGTTGGCTGGATATGGCGGCTTGGTTTGCCCATGGATCGACTTTGCTTAGCGGAGACATAAGAAGCTGGGCTGGGATGGCATCATGACGTGTGAGTGCTGGGCCGAGTTCGCCCTGGCTCACGGGAGTGTGTGGCACCGTCGCCTCGGCTCCATAAATGGGCATGATGACCTTTATGCTTTATGGTATGTGAACGCTTGGCACCGTCACCCTGGTTCACGTATGCTCGTTTGAGGTTTGTGTTGGAGCTTTCGGAGATTTGAAATTTTTGGTGTTATGCTATGGTATGGCGCGCGTTTGGAGGTCGCCATCATTCCTGTCCGATATGCATTATTTTGATGTTTGAATAAATAAATATTTTTATGTTGACGTACAGGTTTGACTTCTATATTTT